>CM076579.1:1075047993-1075176455 GCA_034641835.2 Pinus albicaulis | reverse complement strand
TTCCTCTGTTTGGTCAGCTTAAGGAATTCTTGATTCTGCCTTCTACTGCCTCGATGTTTTCCTCTGTTTGGTCAGCTTGAGGAATTCTTGATTTCTCCTTAGGTCCACCTAAACTTGTTTTCTTTCATGTATGGATTAATATGCTAGTTTACAAGTATGATTCAAGGTATGCCCTGTTTATTTGAAGCTATTCAAACTCTGTCTTGAAACCTTTCTTTGTAATATTTTCTGCTAGGTTAAGTCAAAGAGGTCTCGTTCGATCTTGCCCTTTGTCCATGCTTATCAAATTTTTTAAGAGTTCTTTATAGTTTTATGTATGATTTTTAGGATATTCCTCTTCATAGATTGAGTTATTTGTGATCTTAAATGTTTTCTAATTCTGAAGGTGAATTTACTAAAGTTAGATAAGCTCTTATGCTTTCTATGTTTCAATGGAATGTTTATCTTGGATATTTATTAGTTTAAGTATTGTTCATTGAGCTTAATGGTTTGCCCTACCTCATGAGTTATAGATTTTGCTTATCAGTATTTAAGACCTCCTTGTTATAGGTATTTGACAAAGGATTCTTGATTTCCCTTTGCCTTACCTTATTCACAAACTTGATGTCCATCCCATTTCACACTTAACCTTAAGGATCCATTAACCTTGCTAGATTGGCCCTGCACAACACTCTGATTCATTATTGAGACACCCATGACTTTCATTGACTCCATAGCCCAATGGATTTCACAGACTCTCACTCCACCTATCCTACTTGACCATCTTACCCAACCAAAACAAACAACAAACCCTACACTTAAAAACTAGCCTAAAATCAACCCTAATCAACAAACAAGTTTACATCTTTAAACATATAATAGAGAGCCCTCTCCGAGTCCAAGAAGGCTAGGTCCTAGGACTCCAAATATTGTTTTGATGTTACCCTGTCATTTTGTCTACTAATCTTCCAAATCACGGGACACTAACATTCTTGCGATCATGGTGGGACCTTCTGAGTAAGTTCATGCTTAAATATTCCTTAAAAAATTCAGAAACCCTTGACTGATAATATCTGGTGGTTTATGTGCCACCTCATCGCCACACTAACATTCTAGCAATCAAGGTGGGACATTCTAAGTATATAGTTTCTTGAATACCTCTTAAGACTCTTTATACCCTCAATTTGACTTATAAAATCTAGTGAATCTACCACCTCATCGCCACACTAACATTTTGGCGATCACGGTGGGACCTTCTGAGTCAGTGACAATCTAAGTATTCCTTAGGACCTCAGAAAACCCACAAATATACTTAGATTGGTATTCAGTTGATGATGGTGGACAACAACCTGCCTTAAAATAGTTGAAATCATCCACCTGGCGACTCCACAACTCTCAATAGACCTAAAGACTCCACTGGAGGAAGAACCTGAAACATGACCAATCATCTTAGAAAGAAAGAGCACTCAGTCCTAGGTTGGATTCAAGAAATCATTGTTTTTATCTATAAGTATGTTCTATCCTAATTTAGGCCTGATCAAGAATACACTGATGAGATCTACATCAATCATTGGAAATATCTCAAGCCTCGAAAAGTTGAGCCTCAAATTTCAGACCATGAGCAGACTCATACTCATGTGCCTACCCCAGATTCACCTGTGGAAAACCTAGTGAAACATGAGGTTCATGCTACCTTTCCTGCCCTTTTTGAAACCGAAAACAATAATAAATCTCTTTTTGCACTACCTATACCCACAAAGGTCCCAAAAAGATACAAGCCTCTAGTTTTGCATCCTATCCTCCTGGCCCTCCCTGCAAATCTTGCAAACAAACTACCCAGATTTAATGGAGAAAGCTCAAAAGTCACTGCTGAAGAACACATTCAAAATCTTGAGAATCTACTTAACCAATTTGAAGTAGGAGAAGATGATTTGTGTATTATAATGCTTTCCTTATCATTACAATGAAAAATTAAGAGTTGATTTAAGGACCTTCCAGCTGTAAGCATTAGAAATTTTCATCAATTCACTCAAGTTTTCTTAGATATTTGGGCAGTCATGGGAATTGTTCTTCTCATCATAAAATAATACAACCATTTGAAAAGACATCCAGGGGAGACAGTACAACACTTTTCAGCCAGGTTCAATAAAGTATACCATGCAATACCTGCTAAGATGAAGCCACCCCTAGGGTGGGCTCTCTTGCACTACCCAATTTCTTTTGACCTAGAGATGGCTTTCCAGATAAGAGAAAAAGACCCTTCAAACCTGGAAGAAATGAAAAATATGGAAATTACTGTGGAATTCAACATACTAGAAAGAGAGGCAAAGTTAGAAGAAATAAGGAAGGACAAACCAACTCAAGAGAAACTGACTTCTTCAGAGAGAAAGCTAGAAATGTTGACAAACAAAGTTAACAAAGCAATGCATATGATCAACAAGAGGAAAGAGGAAGAGTAAAAAGTTAAGGTTGGAGCTGATTATTCAAAGCAGCCAGTACCATTTTCTTGGGAAGAGCCAAATCAGTCATTTCAATGCAAAGATAGCTATCAAAACATACAGGCTGAGCAAGGTTGCAAAGAAGAAGATGCAGAAAGTTGTCAAGTAAGTACTATATGCCTCCCTAAATCTTGTGCTTCACTATTAAGAGAGTATTACATGTAAATTGCAAATAGAAAAAAGGTAGAATGCTCTAAAGAATCAGTAAGGAAAGAAATGGATAATACCAACCCTTTTTCAAATCCAGAAGTTCTCCCCTCAAATCATCTTGGTATGACTGTTTGGATTACAAAACCAGAAAAGGAAGATAAGCCAACACCTCTTGAGTCCCTACCCTTGTGCTTCGAGTCATTTTAGATTGCTAAAGGAGAAGTTATTGGCCATGAACACTCTCCTTTTCATATGGTGGAACAATCTGCTGATCAAATGTGCATAACGGATGACATTCCTCCTATGAATAAGCTTCCCAAATATGATCAATATGATAATGATTATGTTCTCCATACTCAAGATAACACTATAGAACAATCAGTGATTAGTTTGTGGGACAAAGACAATCATTTTCAATAGCTCAAATATAGTGATCAACAAATACCACTCAACTATGACAGTGAAGAAGAAAGTGCAGAAAGTTTGGGAGAAAGGGAAGGGTCTTTACCTCTTTGTTGTGCTTCCTTTAAGTTCATTAAAGACAACTTTAATGCCATCAGAAATCAACAATCTTTGGATATTGATTTTAACAACAAAGAACACATTCAGCCCTATGTCCAGCCTTCACAAGAGAAAGAGAACAACTATGGCTCTATTCAATCAGGTTTGCTAGAGGACAACATGGAAATATATGATGAGTCTACTAGTTTAGATGATCATGAGGAAGAGGAAAATTTTATTTCCCAAAGGAGTCCTAAGCTCAGCCAAGTGGAGGAAGAAGCAGTCCTGGATCAAGTTTATGTTCCGGATCTTCACATTCAGGTATTGTTTCAAGATCCCTTTGCTGATTTGTTAAAGATAATTGAAGATGGATTCAAATATGTTAGGAGCAGTTTGATGCAAGGATTAAAGAAAAGTTTAGGCACTACTGTTCAAACACAAGTTAGGTGGGAGTGGCCTTTTGATTTTGTCAAAACCCTCAAAAAGTTGAACCAAGATCCCTCATGGAATCATCTTCTTGATTGGTTGTGTTGGAAAAGAGAGTTCACCAGTTCAATGTATATCATCTGTATGTTATATTAGGATAAATAAGTAGAAAAATAAGCTCAGCCTTGTGAGCATATTTTTAGTTCTAGATTGTTTTGGAAAAAATGAAAAAACACAAAAAAAGAAAAGTAGAAAAAGAGGGTAGATCTGAAAAATAGGTACAACCCCATACCCAAAAAATAGTACTACTGAAAGCGAGCAAGCTTAAATGCCACTACTTGTTCCAAAAATTCTTGTTCAGTCATCTAGCCTAATCATGGCTAAAAATGTTTTTAATTGATTGTTGATAAGTTAGTAAAAAATATTTGGTCAAATCATTCAAACTTGACTTGTCAAAAGATGGATTAGGAAATAAATATATTGGTTCAACTGCTTAAAACAGAACCATGGAAAAAAATAGGGATGAATAGCAAACAATGTATCACAGCCTTGATTTTTCTAGTCTTATTTTGTACAAAATTAACATTTGTGTGCAACTTGTTCTTATGCCACAAGCCCATGGCAAGTTAGATTGTCTAATCCTGATTTAAACCATGTTTTCAATTTCATGTTTGTAGCTTAGTGAATGAATCTTGTCAAATAGTTTAATCTTGACAGTTGAGTAGTCTAGGCAGAGAATAAAAGATTTCATTAGCCTAATATGAACTCTTGGAAGTAATAAGGGTAGAAATAGATAGTTTGTTTTGCCTTCAAAATAAGAAAATTTCAAGGGTTTGCGAGTTCAAGTGCACCCTAAGAAGAAAAAATGTTAGGCAAGTAGGTTGGGTAGATAGAGATGAACCTGATCGAATCATGTTTTTCAGATCTATTAAGATCACAACTTCAAAGCAAACATCAGCAAAAGAGAAGAAAGGTTTTCCCAATGGATGAGGCACTGGTCTTCAAAACTTAGAGATCTAAACTCTGAGGTTCTGGACACCTCCCAAAAAGGAGTTGCCCTCCCCAAGTGGAGCCACTGTTAGTCATCAGTAATTTTTGATGTTGTAGATGACTAAATACTTATCCTAGATTTCCAGAAACAAAGTTCATGAACATTGTGAGTTCTAGAAATCTCACTGCCTTCATTATCCTTAGGATAAATTTTCACTATTTCATCATCCCATCATGTCAAGCTCAGCTCATCCATCCTAGAAGACCCACATGGGCTCATGTCACTCGTTTTTGTCTTTGTTGTGTCACCTTTGGCCTCAATCCCCTGTTTTTGTTTTAGCCTAAAGATCTCTACTCCTACCTAGGGCCACCAAACAACCATCTCTGTTACATCTCCAAAAATGCCTCAAGCATTGATGGCCTCAAAACTATCTCTGTAGGCTCTTTAGATAAATCAAGTACATTGGATTTTGGATCTTCAATAGATTAGTTTATACAAAACTCTGTTTTACACCTAAGGATCCTAAATCAAGTCTTCAAGCAAAGAGTAAGTCCAAAAGGCCTTTCCACTAGGTCACCTAGGGTTTCATCAGTGATAGGGTTGATTTGGTATTCTGAAATCTTTGTTTTTCCTGTGTAAAGAGGCTGCATTCAAAGAAGAATAAGGTCAAGCAACTTGATCCAAGACTGATCAAAAGCCATTCAAGAAAGGCCTCCCTGGCCAAAGCCCAAATTTTGCAGGGGAAAAACTGCCCTTGTTCACATCTCTATAAGAAAGATAAAGATTGCTATCAACATGAGAAGAGGTAAGGTAATGGCGTAAGATCATCACTAGAAGGCATCCACAAGAAGAGAAAGGCATCAGGCCTGTGGTTAAAGAGAATCAGGGTTTTATGATTAATTGATAAGATAGTGTTTCTAAGCAAAGGAACATCACAAAGACCACAAGGAAAGAAGACACCTCAACACAACCAAGGCCACATTGAAGATCTTCAGAAATCATGAATGAATAAGGGAAAAAGGTGAGGTGAGCTAAATAGAAATAAATGAACTTGAAAGGGCTATAGAGAACTTAGAAGACAACACTGTTTAATTTTTTCTAATAGCCCTGAAACCTAGGATTTTGGAAAATTGGAAAGAAGAGGTCCAAGACAGATGATAAGGCCTCCTTCTTAACAGCAGATGGCATCCAGAGTTTATCCAAGGTATTCGTTGGGGTTTGTTAAAGGCAGCACTGCTTCACTTGCACCAAAGAGATAAATGGAAAAGAATATCAGTTTAAGGGGCTAAATTCCGAAATGCATTCAAAGGTCTTCAAAGTAAACAAAAGAAGGCAAGCATAGGGTTGAGTATCAAAGGGAGGAAATCAAGTTGAAACCTAAGGTTATTGTTGAGAAAATGAGGTATCAAACTCAAAAAAGGCACTAAGAGATCAAACACAAATGAAATGTAGGCACCTACACAAAATCAAAAGTGGCCAATTGAAACCCATGGCATAATATGATTTGTTTAAAATTTTTGAAAAAATAGATATGTTACTACCTAAAAATCAGAATAAAGTTAAAGAGACATTCTTCAGGTCACCAACAATCAAAAAATGCCAAAAGGGATAAAAGGCAGTGTTTTCAGTTTATCAGCAACATGCCTAAACAGCTTGAATAAGTGCCCAGGTTTTCGAAGGTAAGAAGGATGAAAGAGGCCTCCACATCCCCTCAGCTAGCCATCATCACAAGAGAAGAAAAAATGCCTTGTTAAAACTTTCAAAATCTTACAAAAGGTAAGAAGTTATCAGTCAAATGACAAAGAGGGGTTGAAAACATTAGAAAAGTGGGTTTGATCATGAAATTATTTAAAAAAAAAAGGTATAAAGGCCTTCCTTCCCTCTTTCCAAGCTCTTTTTTTTTTTTGAAAGAAAGATAGAGAGTCGTTGAAGCATTTCTAGGCGTTTTCCTGAAAACTGGGCAAAATTTCCCCGGCGCTGCGCGTAGGTGGTAGCGCTGCACATAGAAACTTTGGCGCTACGCACAGGGGAGGAAAGACATTGTTAAATAACACTATGCTGCGCACAGACGGACTGGCACTACACACACGCCCAGGTTAAAGCCCGAGTAGACCGACCCACTGGCGCTGCACACAAGGGCACCTGACCCGCCCGACGATGCCCACAGAGGCGTGCAGAGGGCACGACTGAAACGACCAGTCGGGTGGCGCTGTACACAGGAGAAGTTTGGCTAGAATTTCCAATAATTGGTCAAAATCAGTCTTTTTCTCCTCAAATTTTCCCGAGGCTCCTGCATAAGTTGAAACCACTTCACACCCACTTATCTCCACTCCTCCATCACCCCCCAGAGATCATGTTCCATCACCTCCATCCATGCCTTCTCCACAAGGAGACTTACCTTTTTCTTCTTCTCCTGAAACATCAAATAAGGAAAACAGTGATAATGAAACAAGTCAAGAGGAGGCAGAGAAAATAGAAATGGAGGACTTTGAAGTTATTAATGATGATGATCAGTCTGAGGAGCAAGATAACAGTGATGCCCTTGACATTGATGGGCAAGAAAGAAGCCTTGAGGGACAAAGCATGGAAGAGGACAGTGAGGCAGAAAGTAAAGGCAAAGAAGATAGTCAAGAGGATCATAGTCACAAGGAGGATGAAATGAAGAATAAAAATGGCAATGATGTTGACATGGATGCACCACAAACTGATTACCAAGCTAAAGAACAAAACATAGATATGGAGGTTGATGACACGCCATTAAATGCTGAAGTAAACTTGTCGAGTCACCATGAAGACAAAATAGAGCTCCAAAATGACCTTGACTGTCATGATAGCAGTCATGATAGCCAACATGATAGTGGTAAAAATCAGAGTGTTGAAGGCAGCAGTGAGGCTCACAGCTCTCCCAATGAACAAGATGATGATGCAAAAAGTGATGGGAGACCTAGCAGTAAGGGTGAGATGGAAGAGTGTAATATTCCAAAATTAGCATACATCTAATTGGAATATTGATTTTTGTTGTTTGCACTTAGGAGATGAATAAATGGGTAACGAGACCCATTCATTTCAGAAATGGAAATAAAATCCCTCTTGATGTGAAAAGGGATCATAAAAATAACTGGATCTAGCACTCTCATGTGTGGAAAGGGACATTTGCATGTGGACAAAGTCAAGTTTGACCAAGTCAACAACATAAATGTAGGAGGAGTGGATCAACAATAAAAATAGCTCAATATGAATGAGGTTCAGCCTAGAAAGCTATATGTGAGCTGGATTGAAGACCCTTAAGTGTGAAAAGCGCTGAAGTAGGTTGAAGAGGTCAACCTTGACCAAATCAAACAACACAGTTTAGAGGAGTGGCTCTAATGAAGGTGAAACACAGTTTTGGAGGGAGATTGTTTGTGTGATGGTGGAAACCCTATTGAGTGGGAACCAAGGTGAGAAGTCTCACTTAGTTTATAAGGAAGAGGATGGCAGCCATTTGAGGTTAGATTATGAATTATATTTTTATGTTTGCTTCGAATTTTTCTCTCTTTAGCTGTTTAGCTAAGATTGCTGGTGTTGTTTAGCACTAAGGTATTCCTGTTCAGGAATTCCTTCTCTTCCCTTTGAGTAGCTCTTGGAAGAGACCTGATCTATCATTCCACACATCTAGCATTGGTGCCAAGCTTTAGTCTTCAGTTTCAGCGCAGTTTCTGCAGGAGGTTGTGTTGAGTTGTAGGGTGTTGCAGTGGAGGGTTGAGAAACCCACTTTCTGAGTTGGTTTTGCATAGGAGGGAGGTTTCCTTCTATTGGAAGATCATTTTGGAGGGATATTGGGCTGATTTCAGATCTTTTGCAGTAGGCCAACACATTTCCATCACCTACAACATTATTCCAGTATGGTAATTGCGTTATTTCTGGAGGGTAGTTTCAACAGTGTCTTTTGTGGCTCTTTCGGGGAGTTTTCCTGTGATTGGAGGGTTGATTCTTCCATGGGGGAAGACCTTTGATAATATATACATCATATATATATTATCAAAGCCTTCTATACTCCTGTGCTTTAGTTTGTAGTGATTATTCAATCATATTGCTGAAGATCACCATTTTTATTTAGGGTGTATTCCTAGAAACCCTTTCCGAGTTCTCTAGCTTTTGTACAAAGGAGACTAGATCTCATTTTCTGAGCCATATTGTTTAATATAATATCAAATATATTTTTCTATGTTATTCATGTGTACAAACCCTCATTAGATTGCGCAGTCTCTTTTATGCAGAAATTCTGTGTTGTAGTGTTTGGGGTTTTAGCCTTTTTTTAGCTATCCTAGGTGTGGGTGGTCTGTTTAACCCACCTAGTCTAGTTTGTTTCAGATCTATTCTTGGATTTAGGTTGTGTATTGTCTTATCTATGGGATACAATAGCTGATTTCATTATTTATAGCATATATTTTTGAAAATTGCATTTTTTTAGTGCATGCTTGCTGAGCAGTCCCATTTTGGGATATTACAGTGGTATCAGAGCAAGATATTTGGCTCAGCCTGTGGCCTTCAAGCCAAAATTATATAAGAATAATGGAAGATCAGAATGATGAATAAAATGAGCTTGGTCTCATCATTTTTTAGATCTATGAAGGGCCTTTCCAAGGAGGTCAAGCAAGAAGAAGCAAAGAGGAGCAGTGAAACTTCTAGAGAGTTTCAAGAGGAAGAAGATCCATGTGCTTCCTATGATCAGAAGAGGAAACCAATGTTGCAAAGGGCTCCAAAGAATTGGACCATACCCTTCCCTTTTGAAGAGAAGGACAAGTTGCAGAAATATGGAGGACACTTGGATCACAAGATTCTAAGTGAGTACCTTGTTGAGTACAAATCTCAACCCAGAGCCTTCAAGGAGACTCTACCTTTCCCTCAGTTCATTCAATTGGAGGAAGAAATAAGACCTTGTATCCAAGGGAGGATCAAGGGAAATAGGTTCCTATTGTCTACTTTTGATGGGTCATCTACAACAAGGGTTTGGGCACAGAAAGTAGATGCATTATTCCTACTACATCCAGTGGTACAAAGAGAAGCTGTAGAGATTGTAACACTGCACCTTGAGGGTTAAGCCAACATCTGGTGGTTCAGCCATTTGAGCCATGCAAATGTGGATACTTTTGCTGAGTTTACTCAAAGGTTGATTGGAAAATTTGGTGAAGACAAATAAGAGGATAAGCCCTCACGATCATTGGAGGAGACTTGTACCAACGCTATCATAACTATGGAGGAGCAGCCCTCAACATCATCAATTGAATGAGCCAACACATTGGGGGAAGAAACTCCTACAGCCATGCAAGGGGTTCCCAAGTTCCATCAAGGTATGACTAAATTTCCACTTTCTATTATTATAGCAAATATTTTAGAAGGTTGTGGAAATCTACCTTTGCATGACCAAGGGTCAACACATATTGCTAATTTGGAGCAGCAGGATGGCACTGCGCTGTGCAACCTTGATTTGATCAAGGAAGGGATGAAAAATCATCCTAATGCACCACTATTGGGCTGCACACCACACTTGGGGTTGGGGTTTGAATTCTTGGAGGATGGGATGAAATTTTCCCCAAACAAACTTATGAAAAACCATAGGTTCATCCTTGAGTTGGGACATGAGACAACCAAAACACCATGGAGGAGATTTACAACACTGTCAAGAGGTAGTAGTGAGGAGGCTTTGCCTTCAACTCACTTGGATCCATATGGATTCAAGATTATCATTGGTGTGAGATATTTTCTAGGAGATCTCCAAATAGTTGTATTCCAACATCCCATGGAATGCAAGAAGAAAAATCTGATTTGGGAGAATGGTAGTCTTCATTGGAAGGGTACCAAGGTTAATCATGATGGGAGGCACCCACATAGGGATGAATGGGGGTGGATAGAGAGCAAGAAGCTGGTAAGCTACTTGCAAATATATGACACCGGGCAGCAGGAGGCTTGGCTGCATTGGCTACTCTTGAAAGAGTTTGGCCATCATGGGACATATCCTTTTCCTAAGGGTATGTGGGTGGAAGGAACTTGGCAGGATATTTGCATCATTGGGAAACAAGGAGTGTGGATGCAGTATGATGATATGATCATTATGTATTCACCACATGATTTGTATGATGGAGGTATAAGGAGTTGTTGGGCTAGAATTGTGAATTACGGATAAATCACACTTCCCTAGACAGGTGCTAGTATAGAACAACAGGTGAACGACTATACGGCTATTTTTCCTAACTCATAATAGATACACAGAGAGGATGGGAAGCTGACTTGTTCAGTCGCTTCCAAATAGCTCCTTCTGTCGCTTCCGCTACAACTTAAAATTCAAGTGGTTTGTTGGCTGAATGCTTCCTGCAATAAAGAACACTGAAACAACAGAAGATGCAATAATATAGATATCTATTCAAGCTAGTTAGCTAAATCAGTAAAGCATAAACCATATACATCAACTAAGATCTTTCAATATTGAAAATCAAAGCCAATACAGATGCATATAGGGAAAAATAAGTAGTACTCTTTATTGATGATAGAAGGAGAGGTTACAACCTAGTGATTGATTTGAAGTGACCTTCCAGCAATGTTCCCAAACCTCATCACAATATAAATCTCTCCAGCAGCAGCTTCACAAATCTAGCTCTCAATTGAAAATTCTCCAGCATTTCTCTACTCAAATTCTTCCTTCTCAAGCACTTAGATCTGTGCTCAATTTATAGATGAATTGTAGGTTATTTTTGTAATCAATGACTTTCCAATAATAGGCAAGACATGTTTCTAGTCATATAGATGTCAAATGGACACTTGGATCTGAAGCTTGACACATGTGAACTCTTCTAGAAGGCATTGGCCAAGTGGAGATTCTAGAACAATGAGAATTTTGCTCCCAATTTGACCAACGCACCTGTGAATGTCGGGAAGTGCTTTGCAGAGCAGCCTTGTATGGGGCTACCTACATATGAAATGCACTTAGGCCCCTTAGAGCCTACGTTGGTGAGCTCTCATATGCTATATAATAAGTTTCAAACCATGGAAACCTTTTCTTTATGAAAGTCTTGCTTGATTTGTGTTCTTTCTTGTCTTAGGGCATGTAGAAATTGAAATGATAGGGAATGATAGACCCTCGATCATTGGTCTTGGAGATGATGCCCAATTAACCAAGTCATTGGGAATGGTGCCCAAATTGACCTATAACAATTGCCCCCTAAAGCATGAGATCCAAATAATAAGAACATTTGATTGAGATGCTTTACATTGTGATGAGTCTGGAAACGAAGCGGAGTGGTCACCTGCATCAATCTTAAAATAAGTTACAACATGATATATCCTCTTTTGATCATAATTTCTGAGGGTAGGCATTCCCATATTCAGCACATAAAACAATCTAATAACATGTACATAATTCAAAAAGTCGTCTTCATTGGAATGTTGCCCAGATGCAGACATGCCTACAGATATAGGCCCATGTTTGGATGACAATCTATATGTAAGGTCACCGTACATATGATGTGTACAAAAATCCTGAAATCATAGCCTGAATGGTTGAAACTAGATCCGGGGTCTTCTTATCTCGTTCACTCGATCATTCGGGTACAAGTCTAGCCATGCGAATATATGATTTGTAGTCGAACATGGAAAGACATCATTTGATTACCAGCCAATGATGTGAGCTGTTAACAAACTCGAGAGAACCACCATTAATGTCAATGGCCCTCAAGGTACTGCACTACATTTCGTAAGGCGTGAATAGATGATTTGATGTCGAACGCCAAACAAAATCTTTCGGTCAAAAGTTCGGAAGCGAGGATCTTGTTGATGTTGTAACAAGCCTCATGGTACTGGAATCTGATGTTTCTAAGTGAACTTCCTGGATATTGATTTGTTGTCGACAGGAATTCACCTTATTGCAAAACTGGAGTTATTGATTTCGGAGACAAGGGTATGAATTGATATAGCAATTTTCAGGGATGACGGTCATGAAAATGAAGGTTTACAAGTATTGAATAAGGATGAGTTTTTAATCACTGGATGACTTCTCTTGAACATATCGGCGACACTATGATGAGTTGGTAGCATTGACCCAAAACTGAAGTGAAGGTATGATGAACCATAGGTGTGAATGAACCGTTAAGATGATTACCCAACATAAACAGTCACGGACATGGAGTGAAAGAAGTGTCATGTTCTAGAGTGACTTGCTACCAAAAAGAAAATTTGCTTACTTTTCCGAAATTTCCCCGGTCATTTGTCGACCAGTACCTCTTTATTTTTTAACAAGCTTGAGGAGGATAACATTTCCTTGATCTATAATTCAACCCTTCGGGTGAATAATGTATCGCTATTTAATAATTTAACGAGTCTAGCGATGAATGAAACTCGATTCTTGTCATGATTAACAAGCCCATCACTATTTTATGTTTTAACGAGCTTAACGACAGTGATAGCCTGGTCCTTTTTCATATTTAGAGAGTCTGAAAAAGAGGATGAAAGAGAACTCCATAAGTACTTTTTCGTAAATTTGTCACTCAGATCCAAAAAAGTGTAAAATAATATCTGAGAGAACCTCTTTGCTCATGTTTAACCAAGGTATTCCTTTTTCGTAAATAATCTATCTCAATCCGGAAAAAGGTTAAACTTATACTGAGTAGATATCAATTCATTTACTTTAACGAGCTCAAAAAGGCAAGTGCTCAGAAATCTTTTCACATTATCGAAGTCTGAAAAGAGTTGAAAGAAGACTCCAAGGGTTCCTTTTCCGTTGTTATCGAAGCTCGAAAAAGAGATAAAAGTGCACTTCAAATCCTTTTTCATTTTTAACAAAGCTAGAAAAATAAGGAGAAAAAGTATGCTTTGTGGTCAAGTCATTCTTTGAATAAATCTGCATGACTAATCTGTTCATCAGTTGTATTTCCTGTTTAGAGCAACATCAAATGGATTAAAAATACCTTTTTCATGATAGAAACATAATAAAACTATAGTCATAACAATAAATTTAACTTGCAAACAATTAAATGACTATAAAAAAGTAGTTTCACTATTCATTTTTATCATTCCATAGTTACCATTTGCATTTTAAAGCTCTGAACCAGTCGTTGATTGCGGTCATTTCTGTGGACGGATTTTGTCTCCGTTTGATCCAGGTTAGTACCATGAACCTCCTCTTCCCTTTAGTATTCATTTAATTCCAATTCTTTGCAGATTTTTAGGGTTTTTAGGCCCCTAGGGTAAATTCTGCCTAAAATGAGGGCAACACACCCCTGAATGTCGAAACATGCGTTGCATAGCAGGTACAGTGAAGGGTACCTGCATGTGCAATGCACCGTCTCAACCCAGGGAGTGCATTGGGTAGAAGTGTTTGATTTTCAAGTTGTGCCCAAAATTTGCCTAGTTTTTTGCAATGAATGGAATCTAATGGATCTTATGGTTGTCTTTCAGGTTTCCATCAGATTATAATGACGATTACATGGAGGGAAAGAGAACATGAAGAACAAGATATGATTGCCTTGAATGATTCGGGTACTGTAAGAGCCTTAAGATATTGTGAACTACTCAAGTACTTCAAATTTTCAGGAATGAGGCAACAAATAGAACTCTTGGAGTTCTTAGTTCGAGCATGGGATCCGGCGATAGAGGCATTTCACATTAAAAACAAAGTGGTTCCCATAACAGTTGAGGACGTGTATTTTCTCATAGGTTTTTTGAGGAGAGGTTTGCCCATTTCTCTCACATGGTATACCATTGGAGGAGAGACAGTGAGGGATTATGTTATGCAATATTGCTATCCAGGGGCAGAACCTAGCAAATATGGAAATAATAAACATCCAAGATGTCAGGGATTTGCCTTTGAGAACCATCCTTTTCACGATCGCTAAACTTGCTGGTATAGTTACACTACATGTAGCGAACATATCATATATGCAATATGCGCTAGAGTGCTTAGAGCCAACAGTCTTAAACTGGTCTAAAGCTGTTCTATCTCAGATAAGGGAACAACTGAATAAAGCAAAGGGAGGAAGGAAGAAATTTTTTAGTTATGGTTCAATCCTTATCTCCTTCGCTTTGGAACGGATTCCACTAATGCAGCCACAACATGTAACATTGAATATATCTAGTCCTAGAGATCCTTGAATGCAGAGATGGGTAGAACTCATGGGTCGACATGCAGGACAATTGACCGTTGTGTTCTCTACTGCATTCTTCACCTGGTTCTGGCAACAGAAATTTACCATCGATGAGTACGCATACGCAGGCGTCGATTTCCGAGGAGATCCAGATTTAGTATTACCAGAAGGCGCTCAGTGGGGTGCAATAGGTAAGAATGATTTGATCATGTTTTTTTATTTTGCTAAGGTTTTTTGTGTTTTTATTTCTTTTCAAGACTAAACTAAATTTTTAATGTAATGCAGATATTGGTCGTGTTCAACCAGTAGAGGAACCAGAGCACGAAGCAGATGCGCCAGGAGAGAGGGCTGTCGGGAGAGTAGTCCTTCAGGACCTTGATATGGCTGAGACTCTGGCTAAGCTTCAGCAACACATAGAGGGGTTGACCTTCGAGATTCCGGATTGCCGGATCGAAGAGCTTCCCATGCGACTGCAGCGACACACTATTGGGGTTCCTAACCGTTGGATGCGGTTGCTACGTAGGATTACTAGATCTATAGCATGTTACCATGAGCACCACTAGTTTACTTGTGACATTTTGCATACATTTTGAGGTTATATGACCAATGTGTCTTGGGCACAAATTTTGTAAAAACCTATAACTATCTATCTATATGATTTTATGGTTTTTCCTATGTTTAATGTGCAATCCTATTCAATTATGTGAATGTTTTCTTTACCTATGTCGCAAATGTCTGTCTAAAACTTGATTAGCTAATGAATCAGTCAAAGTGTTCAAATTTCTGGAAATGTGTTTCTATTGAATGAAATCAAAATGTCTTTCCAAAAGTCGAACTCTTAGGAAAAATCTAAGAAGTGTTGGATTTCTAACAATATAAACACTAGTAAGTTGTAATACCACAATTTGTGAGTCTAACCTTATGATTATGCGGTTAATACCAAATGAAATGGAATCTGAGAGAAGTTAGATTAACGCGCTATACTCAACGATATTGTTTGTCGATCTACCAATACAAAACCCTTGAAAACTCACTAACCCACCGTTCGGAGCGAAAATGGACCACATTGTAGAAGATAAATTCTGCATACTACGACTAGCACCATCAACATATCCAACAAATGGTTTTGAAGATTCAGACATTTGCCATAAAATGTAAAGTGGATTACTAACGTCAAGAAAACTATAAAAACAAATTAATATAGTGAATGCAAATCAACAACATATAAACAATATAATACAAAAAATTACTACGCTCGTGATTAAGCATAGTAATGTTTCAAATACAACCCATTTCTAGGCTATGCCAATAGAATTCCATCATAATCAACTAACTCGTAGGCACCCTTAGCAAGAACTCTTTTGAAAATATAGGGGCCATGCCACAATGGCTCAAATTTCCCTGTACCTATTACATAAGCTTCTTGATCATAAATAAGGACCAAGTCACCCTCTGAGTAGATGCGAGGCTGGACATTTTTGTTGTATTGCACCTTTATACGTCTCTTATGTGCTTCGTTGGCCAATTGGGCTTCACGATGCATTTCGTCTATATGGATGTGGTTAAGGAGACACGCTTCTTCTTATGAGGTGTTAGGTAACAAGTCTATCACGAGTTTTAACAATGATATTTCACATTGGATTGGTAAGATGGCTTCCATACCATACACTAATTGAAAATGAGTAAATCCGGTTGTGTTTCTCACCGAGGTTCAATACGCCCACAAAGTAGAATACAGGATCAAGTTCCAGTTCCTTTTACGGACTCCTATCATTCGTTGAAGCATTTTTTTAAGAATTTTGTTAATAGCCTCAACTTGTCCATTTGATTGTGGATAATAAGGAGTAGAATTATCATGTGACAATCCTAACTTGGCAGTCAATTCAGACATCATATGGTTGCGAAAATGCTTCCCATGATCTGTAACTATAGCTTGTGGGACCCCAAATCGTGCAATAACATGGTTGAAGAAAAAGAATGCAGATGTTTGTCCCATGTTATTAAATGTAGGCATCGCTTTGGCCCATTTGGTAAAATAATCGACTGCGACAATAATATAACTATGCCCCCTGAACGAAGGAGGGTTACAGGTCATGAAATCAATACCCAATTTCGTAAATGGTCTAGCAGAGACAACATGATGCATTGGTGCTGGGGGTTTGCGGATTTTACGATAAAAAATATGGCATGCATGACAACTTTTGACTGTGAGGATGCAATCATGAAAAATAGTAGGCCAAAAGTAACCAGCGCAGAGTATCTTCTGTGCGGTAGCATATCCAGATAAGTGTCCACCACAAGCCCCAGCATGACAATCATTTAACACTTTTTCGGCCTCCTCGTGAATGAGGCACCTCCTTAAAATGGTATCGACACCATGGCGATAAATTTTATCGTCGACGATCAGATAATCTTTGGCTTGGTATCGAATACGTCGCTGATTAGAGCGAGAGGTATTAGGTCGAAAAGTTTGGGTTTGGAGATAAATGATGAAATCCCCATACCAAGGATCAGATGATCCGATCAGAAACATAGACTTGTATGGAATAGATGGTTCCGACGTAGTAGCAGTACTATCAGAGGGAAGGTCACAGAGAAGCTCAGCCAAAACTAAAGACTTCTTTGACTTGGATTTGATGAATTCCAAATCAAATTCCTGCAAAATGACAATCCATTTTGAATATTCCCCCCCCCAGCAATTGACGTGATAAGATATAAGTCATGGGGTTGCAATTTGAAACTATTATTGTTTTTCGGAGCAGGATATAATGGAAAAATCTTTGGACAACTTGAACAGCTGCTAAGGCAAGCTTTTCCACGTACGAGTACTTAACTTCCATATCATTAAGATTACGACTCAAATAATAGATCGGATATTCAATTCCATCTTCTACTTGGACCAAAACCATAGCGATGGTCATTTTAGTCACGACAATATATAGAAAATAATCATTTTGATAATTAGGAGGATACATTAATGACGCTTGGACAAGATGGTCCTTGACAACATCAAAAGAAGCTTGCACAACTTGGTCCAAATGGAAGGGGACTCCATTTTTCAATAATTGAGTAAATACTTTAGCCATTTCGATGTAGTTTGGAATGAAGCTTCTTAGGAAGTTAGCCTTTCCTTGAAGTTTCTGTATCTGAAGTAAGTTTTATGGTGCAGGCAAATCAATCCTATGGCCTGAACCTTCAGTGGGTCTATTTGAATTCCTTCTTTTGAGACTACGAATCCGAGAAATTGACCAGAACCAACATAAAACACACATTTATGTGGATCAAGGCATATTTTGTAGTGTCGGCAGCGTAAGAAAATGGCTCTCAAATGCATCGGGTGATCAGTTTGATTTCGTGGATGTGCTGGTAAATCATCTAGATATGGTTAAACAATGTGCTTGATGTCATTGAAAGCATAATCCATTGCTCTCTGAAAAGTTTCCCCGACGTTCTTTAAACCAAATGGTAGTTTCCTATATGCGAATGTGCCCCAGAGACAGATGAATGTTGTCTTATGTTGGTCATCTGGGCGGATATTGATTTGATTGTAGCCGAAAAATCCATCCATGAACGAAAATATTTCGCATCTAGCATAATCGTCAATAATCTAGTTGATAAAGGGAGTAGGATAGTTGTCTTTTGCACAAGCATGATTAACATCCCGATAATCGACGCACATTCTAATGGTTCCTTGTTTTTTCGTAACAGGAACGATATTGGAAACCCACTCAGTTAGCGGAACAGGGTAAATGAAACCAACACGCAAAAGTTTTTCAACTTCTGCTTTGATGGCAGTGGCTTTCTTTGGATGAACAGGACGAAGTTGTTGATGCACCGATTTGACATCAGGAGACATATTAATAGTGTGTTCAACTATACTATTATTTATGCCTGGAATTTCCTCGTAAGACCAAGCGAATACGTCATGAAATTCATGAAAAAGAGAGCGATATGAATCAAGTTCTGATGAAGAACAAGATACACCGACATGAATATTTTCTACAATGCCAGGTTTGTTCGAAATATCGATAGAAATAGTTTGTTTGATATTTGATAAATTTCACTCAGAGTCAATTGCATTAATCGGTAAAGAATTCGAAAAGAAAGTTTTGATGGATGGGTGATATAGTTCACTAAGATGATTTTCTTCATAATCAAGAAGATGGGAACGATGATGATAATTTTCCCATGGTTCTCCTTCTGACATCATAGCTTCCAAAATATTTTCATCTGTCAAAAATTTTGAGGAAAATGGATTAGATGGAGTACCAAAATCTAATGAACAATCAACCCAAACACTCGACGACACTGATTTCGGATTTGCCTCCCAAGCCGAATAGATTGATTTCTATGCCATCTCAATAGGGTTGGGCGGTAAAACATCATCCAACGTAGAAATATTAGAATCACCCGTACTCTCCCTTAAGCCAGATAAAGTGGAAGAGATCATGTAGCAGGTCTCTATACTTGCAATTTCTGCCGATGTCACCGACGACGGTAATGCAAAGGTTCCCATAAGAGTGGAATCCTTTAAGAGTCCTACACTAATGTTCTGAATTTCTAGTTGGGGTAAGTGAACAAATGGAATGCTTCTAGTTACCTATGAAGTGGAGGCAAAAAAGGATAATTGATTAATGACTGTGATGGTACCTTTATGCGGAAAGGCAATCATTCTAAAGTATGTAGAGAAAATGGCAGCCATTGCATATACCCATTGTCTTCCAAGTAAAATATTATAGTTAAGGGGTTCTTCAACAACCTCAACATCAATATTTACTATTTTTCCCCCTAATTCAACATGTAGGTTATTGATAATACCACAAGGTTTATATGTTCTTCCATCAAAAGCCTTCAACGTCGTTGATGATTGTGATAATCACGACGAGCCAAGTGACTTCCAACAATTTAGAGACATAATGCACGTAGATGATCCATCATCCATAATAGTGAGATGAACAAGGTGATTGAGAACATTTACTTGTATGGAGAATGCCAATTTTTCTAGTAGTTGTGGTACATAGCCCATCTGATTAAAGACGAGAAGATTAGAATCAGTCAGATCAATTCCACTAATGGCCGACAATAAATCCTGCTTCTGGGAGGGAAAATTTTGTAATACCTCAAGAGCAGACATATCTCAAGGGGAATGAGACAAATATTCAACTATATTATAATTTTGTGCAGCTCTTGTTCGAGGATTATATGTCGATTTATGAATTACTCCCTTCGGCGGCTTAATTGTCAATTCAAGAATAACAGTAGGTGGTACTGATTCATCAGATGAATTCATTGTCAAGGTAGTAGGTTGATCAGTGGTCAGACTAACATAGTCTTTATTCCGTGTTGACACCAAAATATCTTGTGAAGGTTTTGTGGTGGATAACATTAACACATGGGAACTAGGAGCTGGATCCATAGCAACCAAATTAGTGTCCGGATTTGGAAATGGGTCTGTCAACACAGCTGATGCATGAGAAGTCTTGATGATTTTTGAGACTTCAACACGGTGAGGACAATCCCAAACAAAGTGTTCCTCATTGCAGATTATGCATGGATAACGAGGTTTCCGTGGTCCAGACAATTGATCAGATGATCTTTCCTGTGGGATAGAAGTTTGATTTTTATTTGATTTCCCCTTTTTCTTACCTCCTAGTTGCTTGTCACTTTTTCCTTTGTCAAATGACATGACATTAACTTCGAAATTAAGAACAGAATTAGATGCAGTAGCGTGGTGTGTGTTTGCAATGCCTATCAAGCTGTCTCTGGCATGAGAGTCCTTTATTTGAGGAGGAACATTGAAATTAGATCGCGGCGCATTAGGAATTTTTTCATAGAGCATTCCAGACTAAGTGTAAATCAAGTCTAAATATTGGGCACGAGAAATAACTTGCTCTTCTGTGACGACGCCACCTTTAGCCACATCCTCAATTATAGATGGTAACAGGGACTTAATGAACCATTCAGCAAGGAGTTGATTGGGTAAAAATGTCTTAACCATTCGTCGACGGTGATGCCACTCATGAATATGATCAGAAATGTGAGTAGCATTAGTCTATTTGAAGTTGGTCAAGAGTTTCGTTCCAGTTTTGTATCTGATCGGTAAATGGAAATGGGTCAAAAAGACAGTAGCTAAAGAAGTGAAATTGTCGAAATAAGCTCTAGGTAACTCAATGTACCATTTAACAGCCGAACCTGTGAGCGTACGCTGGAAAAGACGTCATCGAACAGAATCATCATTCAGGGAATTTGATGAACACCATAAATGATAAGTCATGATGTGAGTCGATGGATCTTCTCCAGGGTTTCCATTGAATTTAGGAATATCAAAGGGTAATTTATGAGGTATCACCAGCCACCAAGGAGCATAATTTATAGGATCATTGGTTAACCGGTTTAAATCTGGTAATTCCAAGGTTGCAACAAAAGGAAACTGTTGATTAAGGTCAGGTTGAGCATAGCCAGGGTAAGATGGAATTGCTTGGGCAACAGGCCTTTGAGCACCAACATACAGAATTTTCTTCTGGTAACCCAGATAGGGGTTTTTTTCATAGAAAACGCTTGAGAATTCTGTTGACCAAAACCTGGATATGATACTTGTTGAAATGAAGTTTGAGGCATTTGCGCTTGTGGTTGCCAAGGGGTTTATCCACCAATGTTATAACCCAAATTAGTATAAGTTGGATTCAGTTGATATGCATAACCAGGTTGCGTTTGTGATATCCCATAAAATGGTACACTAGCTTGTGAATAAATGATTACTGATACAAGTTGTTGTAAATTAACCAAATGATTTTGAGTCTGTGGACCCAACATTTGATGATATTGAGTCAAAGAACCTGCCTGATAAGGTTGATGTACAATATTTTGATTCTGTAATAGGGGTATAAATGTATTAACAAGTGGTAATGAAGTGAGTGTAACAGGTTGAACCGGTTGATACGAGTGGACAACCGTTTGTGGTTGGATAGGCAGAGTGGGCTGCCATTGACAAACATTCATGTCAACATTAGTTTGACCAAAAAGTGACTGAGTATTGTCATATTGGGTGACCAAAGGTTTCCCCCCAGCATAAGGAGGATAATAAGATGGAAAATAATTTTTTCCAAATGCTAGGAGTCCAGTTCATATGGTACTTAAAGGAATTGACCCAAAAGGATTGACTTGATATTGCCCTGATGATGTATGTAATGAATCAAGTCATTCAGTACTAACGATAGGACTACCAGTTAAAACACCAGATGATGACATTGGCAAAGACCATGATTGTGAAGATGCACCAGAGAAAGTGCCAGACAATGATTTGTAACCTGTTGGGACTGAAGGGCCACTGTGAAAATATGACTCTGGTGAGGTTGTGAACATCGACGGAGTAGCGAGGGTAGGAGCTGAGGTAATTGGAATAGTAGACCCAATCGAAGATATTGGTTCAGACATGGTTGTTTGACCAAATGTATACACTTGAAAATCGACGGGATATTGAATGGCAACAGGATCAACAAAAGTAGATGGAAATGATTGAGGAAAACACTGGTATAGGTAAAGGTCCCCCCCATAGTGGGTTGGAGTTAAAGGTGTATCGTCTTGTGGGATTTCTTCAATCGTAATTAAACCAAGAGGAAAAACTTCACCGTCAGGCCCAAAATATATTTCAGATGGTTGACTGTGTGATATAGGAGTTTCAATGGCTACAAAAATTTGTGGGATGACCAAGGTAGGAACAACTTCCGGTTGTTCGACTTCGGGATTCAGATTTTCTGGCAAAGAAGAGACAAAATTTGGATCAATTTGTGATTGAACAATGTCGGGTCTAGGAGGTATGGTCTCAGCGATTGAATGGATCGTGACCACAGGTAATTGTGAAGACTCCGTTTTGACAACAGTAGATGAACCGGGATGTGTGGAAACAATTTGAGCTAACTCTGGTTTAAAATATGATGTTTTGTCAGAGGTATGAATTGTACTTGATTTGACAGATCGTGATCGCCTTCGCCTACTAGAAGTAACTTCCAGTGGTAAAGGTGGTTTTGAAGCTAATCTACGTGAACAACGGGGGATAAGATTTTGTTCTTCCATGATCACTAATTTATTTTATCCAAAAAATAAATAAACAAAAATAGGGGTAATGCTAGGAAAAAAGGTTTACCAAGAAACTGTGAACTGCAGAATACCTCCTGGCGAACCAAGAAGTATGGCTAGGTAATCTCCCCGAATGCTGTGTTCGGTGTATCAAAATTTCAAGGCAGCCGACTCGGTTCACTATGGATGGATAGCACCTAAAATTTTTCCTCCCAAATATACCTGAAGGTACGTGGAGGCCCAAGTCCTTATTAGTATTGTCTGATGCGAAACCGCACAGTGAGAGCACCCCTTATACTTATCGTATTGTAACACCGCTCGATATACCAGAAAGTACTTGGAAGAGCTACGATATACTTACGTACGTGGAGTGAGGTATCACACTCGGAATGTATCACAGACAAGTTAATGACAACTGCTATGTTTTACGACACTGGAACATGTCTCTAGCCTAGACCTTCTAAATGTTATCGTTATGGTTCCAATGCGTTGTTAAGTAAATTGAGATTGATTTTATTTTGATATTGCTTAACAATTTTCCTTTCAAAGGTTCACCTCGATGATGTGTATGAAATTCCTAAAATGAAAGCTAAGAATGATAAACAAACTTTCACTTTCATCCTTTTTAATGAAAAACCTAGCTACTAAGGGAAGAGAGCAAATAATTTGTGAGCAAAAAAATCAATGAAAAAAACAAATCAATGAATCACAATCTAAATGTAGATTTCCTAATGTTCCTTTTGCAAAACACACACAATCCTACATGCAAATGCAATTTTTTCTTTTTAGTTTCCTTAATGTTATGAATGCAGAAAAGAAACTAGGTGGACTAGATCAATAATTCAAATGCTTTTTACTTTAGAGAAATGAAGATTATAAACAAAAATTTCTCTTTTGAAGGAAAAATGAGGATTTCAACAACAATTTCTCCTATCAAGGAAATGAAGATTTTACGACAATTTCCTATTTCAAAAACAAATGATTCTTAATGCGACCATAAAAAGTACTTTGAAATCAACTTGTCAATGATAAAGAAAAACTTTTTTAAACAAACATTGAACAAATTTTCAGCCAAAGGAGGAAGAATTATATAGATTCATTGGTCAATTGAGCATCAAACTTTTCAGAACACAGCGGCAAACAAAACTGAAGCAAGTTGCAAAGTCAAATTCAAAGGAATTTGGGTACTTTCAGGAGTCAACGTAGTTTCCAAGAGGAGACAGTGCTCTGCAATGCAGGCTAGGAAGGGAGACAATGCTCTGCAAAGCACTGTGTCCAGTCTAAGGATGCGTTGGGCGCATTATACAAAAAAAAATACTACTATTTAACTCACTGTATTTGCAAATTAAGCTCTGAAAAAGTTTAATCTTTATGTGTAAGAACTACTGGGTGGATAAACAAAGCAAATTAGAGGCTTAAACACCTAGAACTAAGAGAAATTCTCCCCAAAGGAGTCACCAATTTGTTGGGGCAGAATCGTGAATTACGGATAAATCACGCTTCCCTAGATAGGTGCTAGTCTAGAACAACAGGTCAAAGACTATACAACGATTTTTCCTAACTCAAAATAGATACACAGAGAGGATTGGAAGCTTACTTGTTCAGTCGCTTCCAAATAGCTCCTTCTGTCGCTTCCGCTACAAATTCAAATTCAAGCGGTTTGTTGGCTGAATGCTTCTTGCAAGAAAGAAAACTGAAACAACAGAAGATGCAATAATATAGATATCTACTCAAGCTAGTTAGCTAAATCAGTAAAGCATAAACCATATACATCAACTAAGATCTTGCAATATGGAAAACTAAAGCCAATACAGATGCATATAGGGAAAAATAAGCAATACTCTTTATTGATGATAGAAGGAAAGGTTACAACCTAGTGACTAATTTGAAGTGACCTTCCAACAACATTACCAAACCTCATCACAATATAAATCTCTCCAGCAGCAGCTTCACAAATCTAGCTCTCAATTGAAAATTCTCCAGCATTTCTCTACTCAAATTATTCCTTCTCAGGCACTTAGATCTGTGCTCAATTTATAAATGAACTGTAGGTTGTCTTGCAATCAATGACTTTCCAATAATAGGCAAGACATGTTTCCAGTCATGTAGATGTCAAATGGACACTTGGATTCGAAGCTTGACACATGTGAACTCTTCTAGAAGGCACTGGCCAAGTGGAGATTCCGGAACAATGAGAATTTCGCTCCCAATGTGACCAATGCACCTGTGAATGTCGGGAAGTGCTTTGCAGAGCAGCCTTGCATGGGGATACCTGCATATGCAACACATGTAGGCCCCTTAGAGCTTGCGTTGGTGAGCTCTCATATGCTATATAATAAGCTTCAAACCATGGAAACCTTTGCTTGATGAAAGTCTTGCTCGATTTATCTTGTTTCTTGTCTTAGGGCATGTAGCAACTGAAATGATAGGGAATGATAGACCCTTGATCATTGGTCCTGGAGATGATGCCCAATTAACCATGCAATTAGGAATTGTGCCCAAATTGACCTATAACAAGGAGGCATCAAAAAATTTTGTTGCTTTGGAGGACCTTGAGAGAGCAAGGGCAGATTTGCTCTCACAGTTTGAATGATGTTGCAGGAGTAGGAGATGGCACTATCATGGTGCAAAGAGGCTACTCCTTAGCCTTGGATGATCTGGAAGTACTTCCACTTTGGAAGAAACTTCTTGTGTATGGCAGCATTATGGGAGGAGTCTTTGACAATGAGCATGTCAAAGAATGGAGTTATGAGTTGGCAGGAGCCTATTTGCATAGGTCAACAACGCTGTCACTTTGGAGCATGGACTTATTGATGGAGTGTCCCCAGGATCACTTCACATTTGATGCACTTGGTGGACAAGGAGGGGGTGAGAATGATGGAGTAGTGGATGGAGGCATCTATTACTATGATATGTTCCTCTTGACTTGGGTTTCCAAGCATAAGAAGGAGGATCTTCATGCAACATATGGTTCATTCCTCTTCATGGAAGTATGTCATACCACTATGGAGGACTTATTTATGGATTCTATCATCATCTTACTTTCATTACATGGTAAGAACTTTGTTTTTTCATTTATTGATTGTCCAACACAATATTTTCATGCTCTTACCATTTCTTTGCAGTGCATTTCTCCACAAAGAGGCAAGATTTTCTTTGGGCTCCATGGACCATTTTTTGCCAACTATCATGATGGAGACATCCATCTATTGTATGAATTTGGGCAAGTGTTTGGTTACTTCTTGTATTCTCAGTTGATACACTCAGCCATTTACTATTTACTAGTAGATGTGATGACTTACACAACTAGCCATTTGTCAAGAAACAACTTGCCATGCTATTTTCTGAAGCTGCAGTGGAGAACACTGCGTTGTGACCACTTGGGAAACTGTTGGTACCTTCCAGCACCACATGAAACCTTCAATATTCCCTTCATTTTGATGCTGATCATGATCCCATTTGCTGATATTGTTCCTTCTTTTATGGGGAGCATGATTGGGGGAGAAACACATTGGGTGGATGTGTTCTTTGGGAAGAAGGATTCCCACACTTTCTGCATTACATGTTCTAAGGGGAGCATGGGAGGATATATGGCCACCACAGAAAAATATTTGTTTCTTTATGAGGAGGGCCATGAGATGGATGGGATACCATATGGTGGTGATTTCTTATCCATCATATATGATATGGTTTGGGCCAACTTGATTCACAACGTTGGGGGAGGGATCTTTGGAGATCTAGTTTCCTTCTTGCCACTTGAGGGAAACATTATTGCAGCCCAAGATCAAAAAATTCTCTACACTTGTCTTAAGTGGAGAGGAGGATAGCGTGGGTATGCTACCTTGTCGACCATGTTTAGATTTTCAGCCCACCTACTTTGCAGGAGCTCAAGGTGGAGGAGGATTTTCAGGAGTTGCCATGTTGGGAGGTAACTCATTTTGTATGGATGATTGCTTGTGGATGGGAGATTCATATGGGGATGGTAGATCCAAATTTATATCAGACCTCATGCCTCAATAAGGCCTTTGAACAACCCATTGTTTCCTCCATGGACATTTTACTTTTACATGTTTATAACTATTTGGGATGTACACCAAAGGCTAGCTTGCATACTTGGGAGGAACAACTTGGAGGTGTATTGACGAGACAAAATCTTGATCCTTGGAAGATTTTATCATATGATGATGCTACAAGGGAAGGAGAAGAGGCTCTTCAGTTCTATCCTTGCAGTTGCTTGAGGACAAGCAACATTTGGGAGGGGAGGACTATAATATTCCAAAATTAGCATACAACTAGTTGGAATATTGATTTTTGTTGTTTGCACTTAGGAGATGAATAAATGGGTAAGGAGACCCATACATTTCAGAAATGGAAATAAAATCCCTCTTTATGTGAAAAGGGATCATAAAAATAACTGGATCTAACACTCTCATGTGTGGAAAGGGACATTTGCATGTGGACAAAGTCAAGTTTGACCAAGTCAACAACATAAATGTAGGAGTGGATCAGCAATAAAAATAGCTCAATATGAATGAGGTTCAGCCTAGAAATATATATGTGAGTTGGATTGAATAATGTTAGGGGTGAAAAGGGCTGAAGGAGGTTGAAGAGGTCAACCTTGACCAAATCAAACAACGCAGTTTAGAGGAGTGGCTCTAATGAAGGTGCAACACAGTTTTGGAGAGAGATTGTTTGTGTGATGGTGGAAACCCTATTGAGTGGGACCCAAGGTGAGAAGGCTCACTTAGTTTATAAGGAAGAGGATGGCAGCCATTTGAGGTTAGCTTATGAATTATATTTTTATGTCTGCTTAGACTTTTACTCTCTTTAGATTTTTAGCTAAGATTGCCAGTGTTGTTTAGCACTAAGGTATTCCCGTTCAGGAATTCCGTCTCTTCCCTTTGAGTAGCTCTTGAGAGAGACCTGATATATCATTCCACACATTTGGAATTTGTGCCATCTTCAGTTTCAGCACAGTTTCTGCAGGAGGTTGTGTTGAGTTGCAGGGTGTTGCAGTGGAGGGTTGAGAAACCCACTTTCTGAGTTGGTTTTGCACAGGAGGGAGGTTTCATTCTATTGGAGGATCATTTTGGAGGGATATTGGGCTGATTTCAGATCTTTGGCAGTAGGCCAACACATTTCCATCACCTATAGCGTTATTCCAGTCTGGGAATTGCGTTATTTCTAGAGGGCAGTTTGAGCAGTGTCTTTTGTGGCTCTTTCGGGGAGTTTTCCTGTGATTGGAGGGTTGATTCTTCCATGGGGGAAGACCTTTGATCAGATCTACATCAGATCTATATTCTTATAGCCTTCTATACTCTCGTTCTTCAGTTTGTAGTGATTATTCATTCATATTGCTAAATATCACCATTTGTATTCAGGGTGTATTCCTAGAAACCCTTTCCGGGTTCTCTAGCTTTTGTATAAAGGAGACTAGATCTCATTTTTTGAGCCATATTGTTTAATATAATATCAGATATATTTTTATCTACTATTCATGTGTACAAACCCTCATTAAACTGCGTAGTCTCTTTTATGCAGAAATTTCTGTGTTGCAGTGTTTGGGGTTTTAGCCTTTTTTTAGCTATCCTAGGTGTGGGAGGTCTGTTTAACCCACCTAGTCTGATTTGTTTCAGCTCTATTCTTGGATTTAGGTTGTATATTATTTGATATATGGGATACAAAAGCTGATTTCATTATTTATAGCATATATTTCTGAAAATAAATTTTTTATTGCATGCTTGCTGAGCAGTCCCATTTTGGGATATTACAAAGAGGAGGCTACACACAACAGTCCAAAAGGTGAGAAAGAAGGATTTCCAGCGGATGATAACATTCATGACAAGGACCCTAGAGTAAAAATCATTAGACCTTTTGATTTCTCATAAAAACCATTGGACAAAGGTAAGGAAAAAATGAATGAAAATGTTGAGGATCAACATGGTGAAGAAAGAGAATTTGAACTTATACATATTGATAGTGAGGAAGAAGAGAAAATCTCCAGTTCGCTCCTTCATAGTAAGAATTCCCAAATAAGAGATCTTCAGGCAGAGTTGGAAAGAGCCAAGTACAAATATGATGTCTTAGATTGGGAGAACCGACAAAGGAGTGCACACATGGCAATTTATGAGGTAAGGGCACTCAGGGCCTGGAGACAAGCCGTAAGGGAAGACGTGAAATTATAAGAGTACAAGAGGACTCATCCAGAGAGTGAATAAGAAGAATAATAACAACCTAGAAGGAGGCCAAGGACCATTGGGCTGAGAAAAGCCTTAGCCAAAAAGAGGGAGGAAGAATTTGCCCTACTTGAGAAATTTCCTATCAGTGAGCTACTTGACAGAGACATAGAGTTTGATAGGGACCCTTGGCTTGAGAGGGCCAATATAAATTTAGAAGATAATTTGGAGAAGGCAAACAAGGCCCTTGAGCTCCAAAGGAAGATGGCAAAACACTATGCCCTCAGAAACCAAATTGCTAGGGCAAACCTCAAGAAGGCATTGCTTGAAAATAAAACACTAAAGGAGGCAAGAGGCCATGAAAGCCTTGGAGTTCTAGGTGAAGCTTCCCTACAGGTGTCCAAGACCTCTTGAGGGACCACTCCACAAATTTTGGGCAAATTTGACCAATATTTTTTTTTTTGAAATTTTCAGGCCTCTATGCGCAACACCCTTGGCTCTGCGCACATAGATCATGCATCCTCAGCTTGCAAACTTGAAATTTTTGGGTTCCTCTCATCATTAGCAGTCTTGTCACAAAATTGCAGAGCATTTAGAGCAGTTTTGACCCCCCAAAAGGTCAAAAAAACCTAAATTTTGACCATTCTGCCTCATTTTCAAGCAAGGTGCTACGCATAGAGCAGTGTTGGGAGAATGGATTTTTGGACAGGAAAATGGCATTCATTCAGAAAATAAAAGGTAGATCTAGAAATCCAACTTGAAAAGCTTTCCAACGATCCTTCAAAACATGACTGCGATTACACCTATTTTCTGATGTTTTGGCACTGCGCATACAGGACCAAAAGTGGCAAAAGTCAACAAAACACACTCATTTATTGCAAAATGAGTTTTTTTAGTATTTTTGAGGAAAATCACTCTAGGATTAGGTGTTAGAAGTTATTATTCATTTATTTTTCTTGGATATTTATGCCTTGGGCCTTACATGGTCACTTAGACATAAATTGTCATTTATGACTATTTTGGATATTTTAAAACCCTAATTAGGGTTTTAGCCCTCCTTTGCTCCATAAATAGAGCATGAGGATCTCATGTATTTTGTTGGAATGTCATGAGCTTTGAGAGAAATACATCGTTTATATGAGCTTGGAGAAGAAATTGGTGTTGTGGAGTTGATGAATGGCTTGCTTCGACTGATGATGGAGAAGCTTGTTTGCAGGATCCCTGAGCTTGGTTTAATGGTGATGTGTTCTTAATTTTCTTATGTTTTCTTTTCTTTCATTATGTTTTATCCTTGCATATGCAATAGATCAGTAAAGAATAGGTTAAGACAAGCTCTTCGAAGCACCTTAGTCCTCCTGCCTTCTATTGCCTTCATGTTTTGCTCTGTTTGGTCAGCTTAAGGAATTCTTTATTGCTCCTTAGGTCCACCTAAAATTGTTTTGTTTCATGTATGGATTAGTATGCTATTTTAAAAGTATGATTCATGGTATGCCCTGCTTATTTGAAGCTATCCAAACTCTGTCTCGAAACCTTTCTTTGGAATATTGTCTACTAGGTTAAGTCAAAGAGGTCTCGTTCAATCGTACCCTTTGTCCATGCTTATCAACTTGTTTCTGAGTTATTTATAGCTTGACGTATGATGTTTAGGAGTTCCCTCTTCATATATTTAGTTATTTGTGATCTTAAATGTTTTCTAATTCTGAAGGGAAATTTACTAAAGTTAGATAAGATCTTATGCTTTCCATGTTTCACTGGAATAATTATCTTGGATATTTATTAGTTTAAGTATTGTTCATTGAGATTAATGGTTTTCCCCACCTCATGAGTTATAGCTTTTGCGTATCAGTATTTAAGACCTCCTTGTTATATGTATTTGACAAAGGATCCTTGATTTCCCTTTTCCTTACGTTATTCACAAACTTGATGTCCATCCCATTTCACACTTAACTCTTAAGGATCCATTAACCTTGCTAGATTGGCCCTGCACAGCAGTCTGATTCATTATTGAGATACCCATGACTTTCATTGACTCCATAGCCCAATGGCTTTGACAGAATCTCACTCCACCTATCCTACTTGACCATCTTACCAACCAAAACAAACAACAAACCCTACACTTAACAACTAGCCTAAAATCAACCCTAATCATCAAACAAGTTTACATATTTGCACATATAATAGAGAGAGCCCTCTCTGAGTCCAGGAAGGCTAGGTCCTAGGAATCCAAAGACTGGTTTGATGTTACCCTGTCATTTGGTCTACCAATCTTCCAAATCATGGGACACTAAAAACCCATTGTCAATTGTTTTCATCCTTTCACAATTTAAAATTTTATACCTTCTTTCGAAACCAAATTTGGTATAATCCTTCCTTTAATAGGAGGAAGGTGTAATTAAATTTCTCTGGAATTCCTCTGAAATTTCTTATTCTTCCTAGACTGTTGTCTAGAGGCATCATCTTCCTTATAAATATTTTGAGTAATTTACAATTCCTTTTTCTCTTTGCAATCAATGCATCATAGCCATCAATGGAATATTTGGATCTATTGGGTTTTCTCCACACCCCTAACCACATACAGCTCATCCCCTTTACTCATGGTTCACAACTGTATGGTTCAACACTGTTTCATTGTTCATAAATTTAAACATTAGTGAAAATTAAATTTAACAAAATTTATAGCAACAAAAATTTTCTGGTGTGAGCACACATTTTTTCCATGTCTTTTAACATGGGCTCTGATACCATTTGTAACACCTCTCATTTCTATTTATTTATTTATTTAAAGAAATAGTTCTAACTTATTATTATGTTTAGACTATCGTTCGTCGCATTCCGACGTATTTATGTTGCTCCCAACCTCTTTATTACATTATGTAACTGTCTACATATTCACTGGTCATGACTGTATTCAATTGACTAGAGTGAGTTACACTTTTCTTTTCTTTTATAAAATTCTTCTTCCCTATTTAACATGGAATGGTTATATTAATAAGTCTCCCTTTTTCCCACTTATGAATATAATGGTCCTAATAACTTTTAACCACCACCTTTCTTGCATTTAATTTCTCCCATTAACAAGGATATTAACATACGTTTCCCACATATGTACTTGAATACCTTAACAAATATAAGGTTACACCTACCTTCATAGGTGGTATTATCATTGGTTTAATATTTACCAATCATTATTTTTACTTAACTACCACTCCTTAACACGTACCTACATTTCAACTTGACCTTACAACTAGAACTTAGATGTATAAGGTCTAGACTTAGTTTGCCTCACCTTAGCATAAGTGTAATGACAATAGTTATGTATAAGGATTTATTTTGTTCTAAAATTAATATTTGATGGATCCACTAAATTCCACCTTTGGCTATATTCCTATACCTTTACCATATTTTAATTTTATCTTATGGTTATACTCTTTTTGGACCTATCGATTCTAATAGGCTTATCATTCTTATTATATGATTTAAAAAACATAATACTTAATTCTTTTTCAAACATTATAATTATTTTTCCGTCCTTATACTATACCCATTTGAATGTAATGATAAATACTACCAACGTACACTCCACCTTTCCAACGTGGCTTGTGGCATGGTATTCCTTATGGAAATGTTTATGTGATGTGCCACACAAATTTGAATCTAGATTCCCAGAATTCTTGCCATAATTGCATGTATTTGTATTGAAGGCTTATGAGATTATCGAGGTATTCTCATTTATTAGATTAATTACACTCGTACAAAATGTAAGTCTTGATCTCATAACCGCTGTAAGGAAAACACATTGGGATCGGTTTACATTCATTCCATGTATGGGATCACATGGACGTCTGATGGACACCTCACTGTGGGAAACTAATTTCCTTTCCAGATCCTTGACACTTGTACAGCTCAGAGTAAGTCTGGTTTAGGGTTGGAAGGCCCATAAAACTTGACAATTTGGGCGAAGGCTCATTTCTCGTGTCGTCGAGGTTATGAGCTTCTTCCACCTAGTGCGACACCATTTTTATTCACCAATGTTTCTTCCAGTGACTCATATGGACACGATTAGACATCCAGTAACACATACCAGAAAGGGCGTGCTGCATTCCTACGCCAAGAATACTTATGAGGTTTCATTTAGGTAATACGTCCTCCTTTTGATAAGAAATACTCCCTACCAACTTTACAGTTTCTGGTTTTTTTTTTTTTTTTTTTCTATCTTCCACCATTGTTGAATATTTGCTAAATTTCATACTAACTGTTGCCTACTTCTGCCCAGATAGTCCAGAGACTACTCACTTTTGCGGAGGCATCGTTTATGGTATGCGGTATCGTTTAGTCCTATTCGTTTTGAGATTAATTACAAGAGTTCGCTTCAGATTAACTTTTAATATTATTGTTTCACCCTGCTTAAGTGTAATTATCAGTTATATAGAGCATTGTAGATTTATTAATAACTCATGTAGCTCTCTTTAGGGTTCTCTTCACTTTTGAACTTTATTAACCAAATTTTTGAGGTTTCTTTATAATTTGATATGATGATAGAATTTACACTTATCTCGTTTTCTTCCTAGAGTGGCACCAGGGTAAGAATATATTTCTAAACTGTAATACTTAGTCTATAGCCCATCAAATTATTTTTTATTGTTGTTCAGACTTAAAATTTTGGAACACGACTGGGTTATGGCATAAATTTATATGGCTTCGTGTAAAATTGAACAACATTCGGTAATACAAATTCACAATTTCGTCGTCTCCCAATAGTAGATAAGATCACAATTTCTTAGAATTTTGTTTGCTATGTTAATTAATTTAGCTTTCATTTCAATATACCGATTCTGCCGAGAATTTGATTGAATTGGAAATTCCTTGGGACTATTTCCGACGATAGAATTTCACACTATAGAAATGCCTATTTTCGCTATACACAGTTTTTTTTTTTTTTTTTTTTTTTTGCGGTATAATTTATTATTATTATTTGATAATTTCCATCTGTCAACCTTTCCTCAGTAATTCTTTAGAATGCAGGAGTGGCTAGCTAGCTCTTGCTACTCCATGCCGGTTCTTAAAATCACTGAATTCCCAATGGGTAAGTAATTGATTGATTTATTTTCTGTGCATATATTTCAAATTTCTGATATCATAAACCTACCCTTACTACAACTTCAATGTATTTTTCTTTTACAAGAGCACAATTCAACTACTCTTTCATTTCGTTTCAATTAATTTTTGTTGAGTCAGCTCATTTGAGCTCTCTCGTGCTTGCTTCACTTATTCAGATATCTTATTCTCTGTTATCCTTCCATTGGTTTCTCAGCATTAATGTGTTAGGGTTTCTTTTCAGCTTAGAGTATTTATGCATTTAAAAAGTTGCTACTATATTTCTTTTCTGTCACCGAAATCTCATTAATAGTTATTCGAGCTTTATCATTTCGCACAATCATTATTTTGATTTTCTGCTAAATACAGATACTTGCAGTGATGCCCTTTTTTCTAAGGTACTTGGGATAATTTCATAGTTATTTAATTTCTTCTTCATTTACATTTCTATTTACTTTTCAGACTCTGACCTTCACCCTCGTTCCTGTGTAGGTATGTTAATACATCACTTGAAATTTTGGACTTGGTGAAATTCCACGATTCATTGTGACTAATTTATGACACTTGGACTTGTATTGTCCAGGTTGGTTTAGATACAACTGGTTATGTCTAATATGTAGCCCTTTGCACACATTAATTTTCACTAGTCCTCACTTTCTTTCCTTCAAGGACTGAGCGTCCTGTGTATACAGTTTTCTACAACTAGGTCTTATTTAAACTGTAAAGGTTGCAAATTTATTCATTCACAAATATGTAATATATGGATGGATCCATTAATATTGGTTGAGACCTTAATTTATAACTGTTATTTTATCCATACATATTATTCTCTTATTCAATATAATATTACTGTTCGATTGTCTGAAAAATCTGTGTGCAACCAGAAGTTTATTTCTTTCTATATACATATTTGCAGTCAATGGAAATGATTTCCAGAATAATATTACAGATTTTATATTTATTTTATCCTTCTGTATATATATATCTATTGACATGTACACTCTAGCATTATTTTCTTTCGATTAAAATATCATAACATGTTATTTTTGCTATAATTTCAATTACAGTTCTTGTATCCGAATATCCTCTAAATTATATGCATGTATAAACTCTTCTATATAAATTGATTTATAGTTTACCATTTACCTTTCTCACTATAATACAAAGTTTGGTTAATTATACTATACAAGACTTTCTTTCACTATACCATATACATTCATTTTTTCCTTGTATTTTCATTTCTGTTTATAGTTTATTTTATACTGAAATATATAGCTTAGTAACTTAAGACTAAATTTATCCTGATAAAATATCAGCTTCCTGTGAGGTACCTAATCTCAGATCTAAACCAGATACCGGGTTTAGATATTCTGAGAGTTGTTCCTCTACATAATTATGCTTGTAAAACTACACTGAACAGACTGTTTTATTTCGGTCAACCTGTTAAATGTACAAGCCTTAAAAACTTGTTTCTAATTCACCTAGCTTGCACCGCATAAACTCTTATCTAGATACATAACTTCATGTAGATATAATTATTTTACTCACAACAACTGATAAAAAAATTAATATCTAATTTAAAACAAAACAAATTAATTGTGCATACCACTTAAGGTAGACTAGTTGCCTCCCAACCTTATAACTCTTTCTCCACAGCTCACCCCCGAGTAGAGATATTTTCTCCAGTGATAGACAACCTCTTGTCTATCTTGAATATGCTTATATAAGCATGCTTTCCCATCATCTTGTTTCTCTTAACTGTGCCCAGTTAAATTAGGATGTTGCTTTCTTGTATGCCTAGGCTTTCCCTTTGTTTCTTCCACAAAGGTACTTTTAAAGCTAGCTTCTCTTCTTTCTAGCTTTATTCCACATATTCCCAGTAATTTCCTCTTTACTGGGGCAAATTTTTATATTTTTATCTTCAATCTAAATTTAGTATTTACTTTATTTCTTCCAAGGATTTTTGGAAGATTGGGAAAGTCTTACAACCTTATCCATCCTCAATGATTTGGTTTCCAGATCTCTAATCATCATCTGTCTTTGCACATTAATTTCTATTTTATTTTATTAATTTAATTTAATAAAATATATCCACAATCAACATGTTCCTAGGGGTCCAATTTGACCCTTAGAGTTTTTAACTGCCTATTTCTAAAAGTAGAAATATAGGGACATTACAACTTTTGCATCTATTCATGTACATTCATGACATGCAAGTAAAATATTGGGACATGCTTCCTTTAATAGCACTGCTTATGTGCTAGTTTTAAGTAATCACATTAACTAATATTTCCCTCACATAAGTAAATATTCTTGCAAGAAAAATAACTACAACTGCCCAAAATTTCTTTAAAAGAAACAAATACATCACTTACGATCTTTGTGCATGTGAATTACATAAACTTTATCAAATAACTAACCCTTCAACTATTACTTTGGTGCATGCTTATAAGTAAAGAAATCTAATCACACTGACAAATGTTGTTCCTATGCATGCAAATGCATATAGTTTCCAAAATAATCTTCCCAAAGGAATGATTAACACAATAAAGCATGCAAATACATGTTTCATTTTCGAGTAAATTTTAGCATAATAAGGCGTGCAAAAACATCTTTTCATTTCCATAAAAGTAACATAATAAAACATACAAATACATGTATTCTTTTCCAATATTATACCAACATTACCCACATATATATTCCATGGAAACCAACACATTACTACAGAATATTCCCAATGTAGGCTAACCCAACATGCTATCATTTCCCACATACAACTATATATTCTTTCCAACGAAAGCTAATAAAAATCTTGCATGGATATACATGATATTATTACAAAAGAAGCTAACATAATAAATACAATAACATAAAGTAATAAAATATAAAATTTTCAAATAAATATAGCTCAATAGATCTTCTCTCCATGCAAAAAATATAACTCTCTAACACAATGAATATTCTTTGTGCATGAAAGAGTTTATCATAATGGTCGTTACTCAATATGCACAACATATATTCCATTCTCTAGAATGATACCATAATTTAGATATTATTTCCATGTAAACAAATAGATACTTCTTATTCAAAAGGAAGTTAATATAACCTAGTTTCTTTGTCTTTCTACATGTAGTTTCTCATGCTTCCCTTTCCAGAAATTATAAAAAATAACCATCTTTTATGCATAAACCTAGCAAACCATAACAAATCTAAATTAACCTTTTATACAACTAAATAAATAAATTGAAACAACTCATCGATCCATGCAATTTTTTAAACATCTTAGTAAATTTCTTTATATATATACTCAAAAAACTATTCTCTATATCACAATGACTATAATTTTATGCATGTAATGATGTGCTATTTTTCTAACACAATATCCCTCACCTCAATGCACATAATATTTTCAAGAAAAAAGTATGCATTCTTGTTATTGTATGCACAAGTTTCATATGCATCTTTTTAAAAAAAGAAAATCCTTGCAGTCTGTTATCACTAAGTTGGTACATATGGGCTGCTCCACTAGACAACCTACAGTAACTCTTTCAAACTAAATTTTGTCTGAAAATTAGCCTTTTCAACCTGAGAGGGATCTCTCAAAGGTAAATATGATTTGTTCAAATGAAATTTAATTAGATGGATAACTCTGTAATGGTGTTTTGAGTGTATTTTTATGCAGGTGAAAACTGTATATGATTTACTACCATTGGGCTTATGGAGTCAGTGTTAGGAAACTCAATGACATGGTTCAACTTGTAGAAGTTGAGGCATGTGGATGTTTTAATGAAAGGACAACACACACAGATATACAATAGCTTAATTCTTAAAGGAAGTCATAGCATGATGTACATGAATTCTAAGTAATCAAACATTAAGACACTAAAAAAAATAGCAAGATACATATGAAAAATTCTCATGAAAACATCAAATTAATCTCAGGTGAAGAAGAAATCCCACAGCCATTGTATATTATTGGTCAAAAATAGTTTACAATAGTAGTAGTGTAAAATAGCATCCTCCAACATGTTCTTCCTTGAAATCCTGCCTATTAATAGGCTTCAATCAGCTTACATTGGATCTTCCTACATGGCTAGATCCTCGAACTACTTTGCATGACACCCATATTAACAAGAAATGAAATACATGGGAATTAAACTGACACCTATTGACTTTTTGACTTAGAGACCTCCTACGACTCTTCCACTTATTTATTATATCCACTAACTGAAAGAACCACATATTTATGTCGAATATGGTTATGTTATTAAGTGGAACTAGCCATGATTAAGACACTAATGCCCCCGCTAAATTAGGAAACCAATCATCCTATTTTTAAGGAAGTGGTGTCATGATAATTGATGATTGTGTTTATGCTGAGCTATTGAACTAGACAGCCTTGTTGAAGACCAAACCTCTGCTAAAATATTCCTCTGATACTCTTTAAACTCTCCACATGGCTGGCTGACCTCTAATGAACCATAAAAACACAAAATTACTATGAAAAGTTGCTCGCTGCAGAAATAGGGGAATGAAGGGAATTTCGTAGCGAATTTTAGTAGCAAATTTACTTCACCCATCTATGTCACTTTTTAGCCCCCTTTGATGATTTAGAGATGATTTTTTAATCAAATGAGCTAAATACAATTTTTGTCCCTCGTTGATTTGAACCATAGCTGTGATTCTAAGCAAAAAGTCACCTACACTGATTTCGTAGAGAAATCTAGGCTTCAAGCCTGGGATTCGCTTGAAATTGCCTAATTGGTAGAAAACTCAAAAATTGTCTTTCTTCTTCAAAAAATTTCCTATGGATATGAAAACGCTGATTCTCAAGGATGCAAAATATGTCAAAAAGTGAATTGGTCTACTCTTCAAGCTTTCGAACCTTCGCCTTTGGCAGTAGGAACTTGAATACCTTCAAGTTGATTTATGGCTGTGATTTTGAGGCCCTTTTTCTTTAACTCTTCCTATATAATCTCTAGTTGTTCTTCTAGATCTTTGACCTGACCTTTAGTTTCTTCATTTCAACTTGTGACCACAAATTTCTCTTTCTTGTGTGCTTCTTTGCCGTTCTTAAAGGAAGTGCCCTTTTCAACAGTTTCTTGGCATTGGTTAATGACTCGTCATATTGATTTAGTTGATCATTTATCTTCTCTTCGAAACATTCCATCAAATTTCTGTTTGCCTTGGCTTCCTCCAACTCCAATTTGGTCTTAATAACCTCTTTTCTAGCCTCTCTCAACTACTGTTTTAACACTTGTAATTCAGTTTTATCAACCATTTTTTCTTTACCCTTCCTTTTCAAAATCATCTCATCTGTAGCTGGAGACCAATCAATGATATATTTTGCAATAGGATGCTTTCCTTTGTTAGTAACCTCTGTCTTCTTATTTTCCATGACACCCTTAGCAAGTTGCAACCTATTGAGTGGTTTCCTTGGCTGAAATATGAAACCTATATCTTCTCTTGCAAAATGAAGATTTTTAGCAGTCATACCTTTCTTTTTCTTCTTTTCACATTTAATATCTTCAGCTATGACCACTGGAGTCTCCTCAATTTCTATAGCTTGAAGAATGTCATCAAAGTTTCCCTTCCTAATTGTTTGACTTCTCGTTACCCTTCCATGGCTTTTCTTTCTCATATTTTGTTTGCTGATTCTAGGTGTAGGATGTGAATTTTATGTCTCTTGTATAGGCTCTATTTCAATATCAATTGGATCTATAATGGGATTAATCTCCTCCTCATTGACACCCTTTGTCTCAGTTGCAAGTTTATCACTTTTTTTTGAAGGAGTGGATTTTGACTTTGGAGTTTTCTTGGGTGTTACTGAATAAAATTCATAACCACTAAGAGAAAGAAGGGTAGCTGACTCTTTGTTTAGTTTTTTCAACTCCTCTAGCACCAGAAGTTTAATCAAACCATGGTAGAAGATTGAGGTCTCACTGCTTTCTGCCTTGGTGTGGACTTTATCTGACATCTTCCTTGAGCTCCTAAATAAGAAAAAGGGAAGATCATGATAATACTTACCAATAAAGTGCAACAAAAGCCTAAAATGGTACAGGTAGACCATATGAAATCTCCCCTCACAATTAAATTACTTTTGGATCACAAGCAATAATTTGGATTAGTTCTCTTTCATGTAGTTCCTTGGAATTCCAAAAGTCATATCTGCTCAAATGTGCTCTTGTTTATTAAATTCATCACAGTTCTGCATCTTAAACTTAGTGGATTTAAACCACTCTTTACCTTCTCTTGGTATCTTTGTTGCTGCAGAAATTATCTCTAGTGACACTACGAAACTTAGCACCCACACCTTTAAAGTTGTACCTATGAAATTTATTGCAAAATCCTTTGATATCTAGGCATGAAAACCTTGAAGTTTTTGACGGAATTTTAGGCATCCAATGTTTCTGAAAGCTTCTACAAAGTTGGGGTCCTCATTGAGTAGCTTGGTATCCATAGGTTCATATCTTACATAGTTTCCTCCTTTGGTTGTTTTTTTCTTCATGGCCATCTTCCTTTATAACCACGCTGCCTTCTTGAAATTGTGACACCTACAAGGAAAAATACTGAACATCATGTTGCTTGCGGTGGGACTAGACTCTTTAAGGATGATAATCAGCTTATGCATGCAAAGCTTAAAGGGAGGATGACAGAGAGGCGATTTGAAGGTGAGTTTAAAAATATGAAATTTGAATATGGGAGGGATAATGACAAATGGGAGGAGTGAAGTATAATGATGGATGGCACTGATGATTACGCAGGAGTGGATGACTCCAATAACCGATCATGTGATGTCACTTTCACCCTAAACCGCTAAAAACTTGACAACTCATCATCCCCTTTATTGGTGCAGAAAAACATGATTCCGCAGCAATTTCAGTTATAAACATGACAGATTCACTACGGCCTGGTGAGGTGATTACATAGCGAAATATTCCTATTTGTAGTTATAGTCGCTGCAAAATCCTGAAAAACTAGACATGTGGCCATTACCTTGATATAAACCAATGCATGTAGACCTTCGGGAGATTTTGATGGATTTGACTATAATGACATGACCCATGCACTATTATAAACTTAGCATAATGAATATTTCATGTGTTTTCACTAATTTCATGAACAATTTTTTATGAGAGAAAATGAGACCTAGGCTTATGACCCTATCAACCAAAAATTGAAATTCTATGTTTGATAACACAATATTTAAATAAACAACATGGGTAATAGATGCATAGATATTCATGAAATCCCTTCCAAGAAAAAAAATCTAATTAATTTCTCTCTTTTATTTTTCACCACCCATGAAAATATTTCAACAATTACCCTCTTTAATCTATATTCATTTTCAAGAAAATAACTTTGATTTCTTATAATTTCATACTCCATTACGAAATCCCTTTTAAAAAAGAGCATACACCTTATCTTTGCTTATATATATATATATATATACACACACACACACACACACACACACACACACAAGAAAAGTTATCTTTTATCTATTGCAGATAGATATATTTTATTTCTAAAAGGTTAACATAATAAAAACCTATATCTACAAGTAGTAACATATTTTCTTTACTAAGAAAACTAGTATGAGTTCTTTATATTCATAAAATTCCATGAATACTTTTCTTTTCCAGAAAAAATCATTAATTTATCTTCAAACCCATGAAGATTCACAAAGATTAAACTAGTAACTTAACATTTCAACATTTCATCCTTTTAAGAACTCATGAGAATATTTTCAAGAATTAAGTTAATTAATTCACATACCTCCAGTATGCAATGACATCTTATTTTGCATACCATGGATGGATTTCCTCTATCTCTAACCACGAATATGTAGTAGAATTTATCCCTTTCATCCATCAATCCATCCAGATATAGGTCAGCCTTGGGTATGAACTTATTGCACTATTTAGGAAGGAATTATTTCCACACATTTTTCAATATGCCACACTTTTGATATCTTTTGAAAACAAGCACTAGTTTGCAGCGGAATAGTGCAGAGGTTGGCAGAGCTCCATCTCTCTACCCACTTCGTCAAACTCTAACCAATAAAACTATGATTTATTTTTTTGGATATTCACTATGAAACAGGACCTTTAATCTTGAATTAATCCTGCTCCAGTGAAACTCGTTCTCCGTTCTTGTTCCATCATCATGAACAACACAAGATAATTTATTTTCTGGATCCATCGCCAAATACCCATAAATTATGTTAATTAACCGAGAATAATTCATTTTCCCAAATAAACACTTCCTAGGAAGAAATGGCTGGGATGTTCTTGCCAATTTCCCTTCTTCTCTCACATATAATCCTTCTCCTAAATTTTTCTATCATCATTATTCCTTGTCGGTTTTGGCATTTTTCTTTGGAAAGATTCGAATGGGATATTTTAGCAGTTTCTTAACAACTTCTTGATTTGTAACTAATCTGAAGTAAATTAGAAATACAAATTATTATTTTTATTAATGCCAAATGGTTCCTATTTTAATACAATTGCATCCCTCATTCCAAAGACAAAAATCCATGTCAATGAAGAGGCAGTTACCAAAACTTTGGTTATATTTTAAACAATTTTTTATGCAAATGGTTCCATTAATAATAAATTAATAATATTAATTTTATAAAAACCATGACTAATTGTGTGGTTCTAGTGGTGTTACATACTCCCCCCCTTAAAGAGGACACCGTTCCTAGTTTTCTTATCTCATTGGAAAATTTAAATTTTACTAATGTTATAACAATATAAACAACCCAAAAAGGGGGTCCTTCCCCTTCACAATGAAACACTTTCATTTCCACAAATACCATTAAATGAAACAATAATGTTTTGATCAATAGTCATAAGCATTTATAGCTACAATATATGCAAGTTCTACTTCCCATCACATAAGCTAATATTCAAATTCATAGAAGCAAAACAAAATCTCTATACCAAATTATCATTACTTACAATTAACTATTGGAAGTCATGGTCACTTTTATGCAAGCACTCCAATGGTTTGACGACCCATCAACAATCCATGGAAATTACCCTATAATGTACAACTAACAAATCCAACATAATCACATTTGTCACTAAATTTTCAATCAAATAATATACTTGTAAATTTCAATTATGAAATATCAATTTATATTTTAACCATAGTACTTGCACAATTACCAAGAGAGAACCAACCCTCTAATCATAAAAATTATAAATCACTACACCACGTGCAGATTGTCTTAGCTCCCACTAAACACATCCACGTATTACTTCTAAAAGAATGGTCAATCAATGCACCAAATTTATATTTTCCTAGCCTCTGCTAAGAATTTCAAAGGATTCGTAATACAATAAAGGAAATTATACTTTTAGTAATTCCTTTCTGAGCGCTAGGCTCCTTTCCTCTCAATATGTACATAATATATTTCCTAGCCTCTGCTAATAATTTCAAAGGATTCGTAATACAATAAAGGAACTTATACTTTTAGTAATTCCTTTCTGAGCGCTAGGCTCCTTTCCTCTCAATATGTACATAATATATTTACACAATCATATACAAAAGTCATTTTAATACAACACATACCTGATTAGTTAACTTATTCTATTATGAGAGCCATAGTGGTAAAAAAAATTCTCCTCCCAACCCATGGGAGCTGGTTTCCACAACCATATCGAGTCATTTTCACATCCAAGTAGTTCTTTGACAGAGACCATACTAGGTCCAGTCTGGAATTCCACTGGAAAACTAGCTCAAGAAATCCAATGACCACACAAGGTCCAATATAGGATTCCTCTTGGCATCATCCTGCGAATTCCTATGACAACGTACCGTCTATGAGGAATTTTGGGCCTCGTCCAACAAACTCAAAAATCAATAGAGTTGCCTCAACCTTTTTCCCTCTTCACCATCTTGGCCAACTCTTTTCACTTACTCAGATCATCTGTCTCTAGAGAAAGGAAATCTGGGTAGGCAAGCACGATCAACCCCTACAGGTAGAAAACCACCATCAACCCAAGGCCTTCTGGCCTTTCACCACTGTTCACAATTGTTTGGAATATTAAATATCTTTTTTAGGATTGTTTCCCATAGAACCGTATGCACATTATACAAAAAGAAAAATAAACATTGGTGTACATCATGCTATTATACTTGACCCTATTATACAATCGTGACAACCACTATGCATACACGATAAGAACATAAAAAACAAGAATAATGATACATATGAAACCAAAATGTACATATGACAACACATTCATCCAAGGAGAATGGAAACCAGACATCATCGAAGGAGAATAGAACCATGCTCTGATACCACTCCATAATACCATCCTCCCACATTTACCCAAGCTATTCGGCCAACCGGGGTAAACATGTGATGAACAGTTACTATGATATGATTCAAATACAAATGTACAGTTAAGGAAGTGGAACCAAAAATACAAGACCCGTTTGGGCTTCCTCAATACCTACAAAACCTTCATGAGATAGTCAATCCTTCCAGGTGCCCAACCCTTGGGACAACTCGTTTTTTCACTAACCTAGAGCCTCAATCAATTCCGTGACAAGACATGCATGCGACTAGGACCCTCAAATAACTCCTACAACAATTCATCCATGCGACTGTGGACTTTTTGAGGAAGTTCTATATCAGTGACCCTAGATTTTGAGCCACTTTTTGAGGGCTAGGATTCAGGGCACTACTCATAACTTCATGAAACTTATAGAAATGATACATAAGAGGAAATTTTAGCTTAAAACTTAACATGAAATTTTCACATAATTTTCATGTCATAATATGTAAATCGATCAAAATCCTTTAAATTTTAAAATAGGTACATGTAAATATTTTGGAGGGAAAATAAGAAAATATATATATTTTTAATTGTATTTTTATCTTATCTCCTTGTAGGTTTACTCAAATTTTAAGTCTAAGCACTTCTTGGATGTGGAATTAAACTCTACATCCAATGAGTACCCATCATTCATACTTTTGAGAAGGCACACATTGATAAAAATTTAACATACATTAAAAAACATTTTCAACACGTTTTTTTAATGTATCTTCATTTTTTTTTATCAATTTGGGTCTTCTTAAAAGTATGCATGAATGATACTCGTGGGATGTGGAATTCAATTCTGCATGCAACGAGTGTCTACACTTGATATTTGAGTAAACTTACAAGGAGATAAGCCTAAAATATAATTAAAAAAGTAGTTTTCTTATTTTTGCTCCAAAATTCATAAATCTTATTTTATTATTTTCACTATTATTTAATTATTGTTCCTTAAGAGGAAACTATAAGGCTAAAATTTCCCTCTAATGAATAATATTGAAACAAGACTACTAATGCAAAATCTTGAACAAGGACTTGACCACACCTCTACCATCCATGACAAGCATTCCATCAAACATATCATGAAAATGTAATCTACAGGTCATAATACACATCTAAGCATATGGATCTCATACTTATCTGAGAATCTTCAAGAAGGACTCATGTCTCATCACAATAGTTGCATTGTTATCTATTAGGTCATTTATTCATTAAAATTTTATACATAAATCAAAACATGATATGAGCCATACATCAAGATTGTCATAAAACATTATTATCACCAGCAAATAACCAGAGATATATCAATGATGAGATAACCATTAAAGCCACATAATGACAAGCACATTTACTCATGGAATATCAGAGGAAAAGATCTCTTATTAACATATGCAATCTAACCAAGTGAGGGGTTTACACATACAACCCGACCATAGACTGAGTTGAACCAAATCTATCTTTTAGCCAATCAACGTCGCACCATATTCAAAGAATACATGCAATATCTCATGGAATAAACTAAGAAAATGAAAACAAGGATTCTAGAGGCCAAATAACCTCATACATCAACCAATGATTCCACCTCACAGTCATATATCACTAACCATCACCGGATCAGTCTCTAACCAAGTTGTCCAAGGCTCTAGAGCTTTTGCTCTAACTAATGCTTTCAAGACTAATAACTCAACCCACAACTTTTTTTTGGCTCCAGAGCGTTTATCCAACCAGGGATTCCAAGACTAGGAACTCAACAGAGTAAGGGATCTAGAGTGTTTTTCCAGCGAAGGCTTCTAGGACTAGTAACTCAACACGAGTTATTACAGGGCTTCTAGAGCGTCTGTCCAACCAAGGCTCCAAGAACTAATAACTCAACACACAACGATAAAGAACATGAGCACCAACCAGAAAATAAAAGTAAAACCCACAACACCATGGCTATCCAGGAAATGACAAGGCTAGGCAAATCCACTTTCAAGCCAGGAAATCCTCTATGCCAATGACATATCATAACCAAGAAACAACATGCATATGCCATGCATGCAAAAAATAGAAAGGAAATCATACATGTAACTCATTACCTGCTAGAAAAACCCATTGTAGTTATTGATCCGAATGTCCTCTTTGCACTTTCTTGCTTTTCCTTTTCCTTCTTGTTCCAAATCCCATGTATGCCACATTCCTCCAAGGGTGCTCCAAGTAATCACTAAGTGTCCAAGAGTACAAGAGAGAGAGAATAGAATGAGATCTCCAAAATTGAACTCACAAAAAGCCAAAAATTGATCCTTAGAATCCTTTTTATTAATGGGGCCTCTATTTTCTTCATTTTCCTTTAAATTACCACTCACATGCAACATGTGACCTTTCACCTTCATTTTATCCTATTTTCTATTTTTCATAAATAAAATGCCAATAAATGCCACTTTTACTTTGTTTTTGCCTTTGCCAATTTCCATATCCATTTATTAATCACCAGTGATGCCCATCACTATGTTTTTCCTAAACATTCAACTTGGAATGCATGTCCCATGACCTTGGTTATTATTTTGTGTTTATTAACTTTATTACATAGATTTTTGACCAAGGCTATTATAGTCACATCTTGGTGCCCTTAATATGATTTCCTACAATTTAAGCATATATCCTAAATTAATTCCTAGTTCTTTTATTATGCCTGACACTTTGACTATTACATTATATTAGATTTCTAGATGTAGGTCATCCAAGAAACCATTCATCTCTAACCATTCCCTTCAACTCCTTCTACAACTGATTAGAGAGTTGGTCATAATTCAAAGTATCAATGAATAGCTAAAACCACATCAGAATAGGTTGCAAAGATACTCAAGAAAAATGGGGTCTAGCTAATGGGCTCTTATCAGGGAAAAAAGGTTGTCCTTTATTTGGTTTTGTAACTATAGGACTGTAAGAATGGCAAGCTAGTTCTGTTAAAATATCAGTGGCATCCCTAAAGTACCTCTAACATCCCCTCGTTGATTTCAATTGTGAAAAAAATAACAACCAAAGGTCCCGGGACATGTATTCCATGCTGAATATTGGGAAAAACATAGTGATAGGGATCACTAGTGATTGATTAATCGCTGTGGAAAATGGAAAAGGAATTAGCAAAGGAAAAGTGGAAATAATTGGCATTTTATTTATGAAAATAAATGAAAATATGAGGAAATGGAGATGAAAGGTCACATGATTGCATGTGAGGAAAATTGAAGGAAAATTAAGGAAAATGAAGAAAATATAGGACTCAATGATAAAAACGCTTCCGAGGATCAATTCACAACTTTTTGTCAGTTTTATCTTGGAGCTCTCTTATTTTCTATCACTCTCCCATAATCTTCCACACTTAGAGTTGTCTTGGATAATTCTTGGAGCACTTGAACATACATTGGATTTGGATCAAGAAGGAAATAGAAAGAAGGAAAGCATAAGGGGACAACGGGATAAAAAACTAAAATCAGATTGCTTTTCAGGGAATAGGTTACATGTATGATTTCATTGTTGATTTATGGATGCATGGTATATGCATGTGATTATTTTTTTATGATCTGTCATTGGCATGGAGGATTTCCTGGATTTGTAGGGGTTTTGCCTAGCATTTTCATTTCCTAGATAGCCATGGTGTTGTGGGTTTTTCCACTCTTTTCTTTTTGATTCGTGCTTGTAATTCCATATGGTTGTGGGTTGGAAAAAATTCTATTGAAGCCCTAGAAAAGCTTGGGTTGATTTACTAATACTAGAGCTTAGGTTGGAACAAATTCTCTGGATCCCTTGGTGAGTTGAGATACTAGTCCTGGAGTCAGGTTGGAAAATTTCTCTAGAACTGTAAAAAGCTCTGGGTTGAGCTATTAGTTCCTAGAGCCCCTGAAAACTTGGGTAGAGACCAATATGGTTGGTTCTAATGATGTGTGACAATGAGGTGGAATTACTGGTTGAGGGTTTAGCTTGTGTGGCTAATGTAAGCCATGGTTTGTTTTTGCCTGGTTTATTCCATGAGATCCCACATTCATGTTAGGAATATGGCGTGGAGGTGATTGGCTGAAAGAGAGTTTTGGTTAAGCCCAATTTATGGTGGTGTGGTATGTGGAAGTCCATAACTTAGTTGCCAATTTCATATGTTAATAAGAACTATTCTTCTATTATGATTCATGTATATTTATTGTCGATGTGTTGGTGATATTATGGTTGGGATTCCATGGCTTATATGATGGTTATTTTATCGTTATATGTTGTTTATGTGATGTTTATCTTGTATGGCTCATGTCATGAATTGTTTAGCTATTGATTGGTTGATGAATGTATTGACTAATAAGTGTTATTGTAGCTATATGGAGAGGGAATATGGCCTTCTCAGTGATTCTTATATGAATATCATACCTTTCTGATCATATATGTATTCATGACCTATATCTTACATGTTTTCCACGTGTTTTGCGAAATGTATGTTATTCTTTAGGAAGTTTAGGTCAGGTTCTCCCTTCAGATTTGTATGTGTATCATTGTTTTCATGTGATTACTGATTCTAAGAAGTCATAAGAAGTTTTGGGAAGTGTTCTATAGGATGACCTAGAATCTAGGCTCATATATGGGGACTACATGCTCCTAACTGGAAATATTGGTTTGCAATTGCATGGAAGTAGGATTGTGGGTGAAATTGAGGACCCAGGGCAAAAAATAAGTGGTCTAGCTCAGGGTTTGGGCACTTGGGATGGTTTCTTAGCCTATGAGTGCCTTGTATTCCTATATGATGTTGTGAGATGTATTTTTGTCTTTGGTAGTCAGCCGCACTTCCTTAATAGGACCTAGGAGGTTAGCTCATGCCATAGTAGCTCTTTCTCTCATGTTTACCCTAGCAGACTGGTGAACATGGGTAAGTGTTGGAGGGGTGGATACAAATTGGTATAAATGCTCCCAATTTCAACACGTGGATTCGATGGGAAGAATGTGTTGCCATGCATGCATGTCAATTTTGAATGTGTTCGTTATGCATGCATTGTGATAGTAATTGTTGCAGTAGTGTCATCATGTAGAAGTTGATATGGTTGATATATTGATTTCATTATATATATAAATATGTTGTGCTAATCTGGATTGATTGTGCAGATGATATAACCTCCCCTATACTTCACTGAGGTATGTTAATCATGTTTATATTTGGTTATCTGACATGGTATGCTTTAAGGAAGTAGGGGATCAAGATGACAATCAAAGTGCTGGGCTAAAGTTCACGTGATTATCCCCACAAATTAGATGAAAAACATGGTAATGATTAATCCCCTAATATAATAGATACATTGAGAAGTTTGGAAGAAAATTTTAGAAGTTTTAAGGTGGATAATGACAAGATCATTTAGTCATAGGAAATAATTGATAGGGCACAAGAAAATAAACTAGAGGTGAATGTAGTAATCCTTCAGAGTTGATCAGATTTGTAGAGACATAGACGACATAAGATCACTCATGGACAAGAATAAAGGACCAATGAGGAATATGGAAGAAGGTCTCAATAAGGTTATAGGTTTAATAGGGATGATATAGTTAGAGATGGTAGGTTATTGGAAACACCTGATATGAGGGGTAATGACCGTGGATTCTATTCCAGTTCTTGTTCAGAGAGACAACATCTTCATGACCGTCACCATACATATAGGAGGACTGAAAATAATTAATTTCCATGGGAGTTGAAGAAATCAAAGCCTCCTACATTTGATGGAGAATGAAGAAGTCTGAGGATGAGGAAACTTTGTTTCTTGGGATGAAATTTTTTTTCAGATTGCAACATTACACAGAGGATATGAAAGCTAGGATAACTACTTTCAGTCTTAAATGAAAATTAGAAATTTGATGGGAATATGTAAATAATGTCAGAGACATTTGAAAAGAGGATTTGACTTGGAGTGAATTCGAGATAATTTTGAGGAAGGAGTATCTATCTGAAAGATACTACGATGACACGAAAAAGGGGTTTTATGAGTTGAATATGGAATCTATGATAGATGAGGAGTATACTATCCAAATTTTTGAAATTTTGAGGTATGTGTCTTATCATAATGAGGAGAAAACAAAGTTTTAATGATTCACAAATGGGTTTCTGTTATTATTCAAAGACAATATTGAATTTGATGACCCATTAGGGGAATTTTGAGGTCTAAAATGGGCCTCTTAAGGAAATAATAAAATAATAGCTAAACCAATAAAATAATATTTATGAATTTTCAATTCACTTTTTGCATTACATTCCATGTAACCATAGTTAAATTCAATTCAAAATTTGTACCAAAATAAAATTAATAAAAAAATTGTATTGATGTGACTATAAATAAGAATGAGCTTTTCAAGAAAAAGTCATTATCATTGAACAACTAATGCATTTGTCCTTTGTACTTAAATAACTTAAAATAAAATATAAATATAAATTTATAAATTCTTAATTATATTATATGATATTAATTAAAATTTATATTATTTTAATATAATATACTATATACTCTATAAAAATAATATAATATAATTAATATACTATATAAAAATAATATAATATAATATAATATAATATAATAAATGTATAGGGATATGGTTTCTTTCAAGAAATATGAAATGACAATAATATATATTTATTCAAAAAGTGTGAAATGACATTTATTATGAGTACTTTACTTTGAATTTAAAAGTACTTAGAGCACTACCATGGTTAACCATGAGTTTTTATCTACCATTGAAAATGTGACAAGTACCTTTAACTCAAGCAATTACACCTCAACTATTAGGGATGATGTCATCTCCTAAAATGTGATTGGTTCTCATAAAGTGAATTTCGATAGTACATTTTCCTTAAGAGGCCCATTCTAGACCTCAAAATTCCCCTAATGCTAGATCGATAGAGGAGGCCATTAGAAAGTTGAAGCATTGTTATGAGAAATCAAAGTGCAAGACCGTGTCTAATAAATATTGGAAAGGTAATAAAATTAATAAGATAAAGTGGGTTAAGAGGAGAGGAAAACCATAGTATACATATGACAAGGAGAATGAAGCACCACACAAGAAGTATAGTGCATTTGACAGAGGAAACACATTTTAGTTTGAGGAGTAGAAAAACAAATGATGGCAGGAAGCATTTACATCGTTGGACTTGTGGAAAGGATCATCATAAGAGATGTTTTCTATAACATTAGGGTGGAATACCACAAATTTATAGTTCTTAGGGGGAACAAATAGTAGGGGATGTTGGATAAAGGCTCCCATGGATATATGATGTTTTTTATAATAGGAAGGCTAGTCATCAACCATCTATTATCGAGATGGAGGGTAATATTTGTGATCAAGTTGTTTCTATTTCGAGAATCTGGATCTAACTATGGTTATATCAGTCCTGATCTGGTGGATAAGTGTTGTTTGAATAGAGAAGTGCATGTAGATTCTTGGTTGGTGGAGTTGGATACATGTACTAAGAAAAGAGTTCATCATTGGCTAAAACCTTGTGCATTTGAATTGAATGGCATGCCTATATTGGTGCATCTAAATTTGTTTCTGTTGGGATCATAAAATATGTTGTTGGGTATGGATTGGTTGTACATTCATAGGACTAAAGTGGATTTCTATAATAAGGATATTGAGTACTTTCATGACGATGGAGAGAAGAGAATCTTATAGGTTAAGAAGAATCATATGTTAGTGAGAATCGTTACAACAATGTAAGCAAACCATAGTAGTAGGAAAGGATGTGTATTGTTTATCGTTTGTATTTATAGTGATAAAGGTAAATTTGTAGGGGATGAGGAAGCCTTGAATACGTATCTAATTTTGTAGTAGTTTCAGGATGTATTCCCAACAAGCATATTGGAGTTACTGCCTCATAGGGAAGTGGAATTTTCTATTGATTTGGTACGAGGAGTAGCACCATCATCAAAGGCATCGTACATGATTAGAACTACAGAGTTAGTGTACTGAAGTTGCAGTTGAAGGAAATGTTTGACAAGGGATACATTAGGCCATGTGTGTCACCTAGGGGTGCGCCAATAATGTTTGTGAAGAATAAGGATCGTACTCTCAGGTTATCTATTTATTACAGGAAGTTGAACAAGGTGATGATTAAGAATAGGTACCCTTTGTTGTAGATTGATGACTTGTTTGATCAACTAAAGGGGAAAAAATGTTTTTGAAGATTTATCTGATATCAGGATATCATTAGGTATGCATCAAAGAAGAATACATTTACAATATTGTTTTCTAGATGAGGTATGGGAATTATGAGTCTTTTGTGGTTCCTTTTGGTTTGAATAATGCTCTAGCTACTTTCACGTGTTTCATGAATAGTGTATTGCATCCTTATCTAAACATGTTTGTGATAGTATTCACTAATGAAATATTGATATATTCTAAGAATGAGAAAGAGCATTCAGAACATCTAGTATAAATGTTTGAATTACTAAGAGAGCATCGGTTGTATGAAAATCCTAGTAAGTGACATTTGTTTCAAACAGAAGTTCATTACTTGGGACATGTTATTTCTAAGGATGGTATAGAAGTGGACCCATAAATGATCAAATCTATCTTGAAGTGTGAAACTCCAGCTAGGAAATTAATCAAGAAAAATTTTAAGGATGTAAAATTATATTGAAGTTTAAAAACATTGGCGAATCTCACTAGTCCCTAATATGCAAATTATAAAATTTTTAGTGATGTATTTGTATTTTTTTTAAAATTTATTATGTTTTATATATAATGTCTATATAATGTTGGCAATTTTTAAGGTAAAATAATTTTATATTGTCAAATTTGGGTGAATCATTTTTATAAAAATTGGAAATTGGAGTATATTTTTTTTTTTGAAAAAATGATGGAAAACTAACCCACCTACGAATGTTAGCCCCTAAAATTTTCCATGCGAGGAATGTGTATGAGGTTATATCATTCATGAGACTAATAGGTTATTCTATAATGTTCTTTAGGAACTTGTCACAAATTGTATATTCTATTACATCTTTGCATAGGAAAGGAAATAATTTTGAATGCATAGAGGAATGCGCATCAATATTTGAGCTGTTGAAGCATTTGCTTACAAATGATCCAGTTCTAAAGATTGCAGATGGAGATAAAGAATTTGTGGTGTGCACAAATTCTTGCAAGGGAGGACTTGGTGGAGTTCTAATGTAGGAAGCATAGGAAGTATCGTACGAGTGAACGAAACTTAATGAGAACAAGTGGAATTATGTGACACATGATCTTGAGTTCGCAACAATCATTCATGCACTGAATATGTGGAGACACTATCTTCTTGGTAGGAGGTTTGTGTTGATGAGTGATCACAGTGGGATGAGATACTTGTTTCACCAACCTTGGGATGAGATACTAGTTTTTGGAAGGAGTTTTTTGCAAGTTTGGGTATAGAGTTGGCCTTCAGTACAATTTATCATTCACATACACATGGATAGAAAAAGAGGGTCAAAAGGATTCTTAATGAAATTTTGAGGATGTATGTTTTGCATTAGTATAGAAAGTGGGAAGCTCATCTTCCACTAGTTTAGTTTACTTATAATAATGGGTATTAGGAGTCACTACAGATGAGTCTATTTGAGGCACTCTATGGGAAAAGTTGTAACATTGTTATCAGTTGGAGTGATCAAGTGAACAGGGTATTCATTGGACCAGACATGTTGGAAGAGATGGAACATGAAACACAAGTTATCAAGAAGAATCTAAATACAACATAAGATATGCATAAGAGTTATGCAAATCAACACAGGGTGTTTAAGTAATTTCAAGTTGGGGAGCATGTGTACTTTTGCATCAATCCCCAAAAGAGTTCCTTATGTATTGGATCATGTGCCAAGTTGGCACCTCATTATTGTGGGCCTTTCAAGATCCTTGAGAGAATTGGACTAGTGGGATACAAACTCGCAATGCCTCTAACAGTGAATTTTTGTGATGTTTTCCATATGTCATTGCTTAATAAGTATGGGAAAGATGTTGATCATTTGATTGAATAGTTTGTATTACACGTGGAGCTAGAAGTCAGATTCCAGTAGAAAACTTAGTGCATTTTGTAGCCAAAAATGTTCATGCTCCGGAATTGAGCAAGTCAAAGTTCAATATGCCATCGAGATAAAGTTGATCAGATGGGGGTGTGTATGTATGAAAATACGCCATCGAGTTGTGTTATAAAGATACAATAAGAAGTATGGTGTGCATGATATGTTAGTTATGTCTTCTGTAGTATGATGTGATGTAAATGTTGCATTGACTTGTATTTTAAAGTTCAATGGGAAGCATGTATTTTTCAAGTTTATAAGTGTCATTGAACATCGAGGACAATGTTGCCCCAAAGGGATGGGCTTATAACAACCACTATTTTATTTCCTATGCAAATAAAATAACAACCAAAGGTTATGGGACACATAATCCAAACTAAATGTTGGGAAAAACATAGTGATGGTGATCACTGGTGATTAATTAATGGCTATATAAACTAGGAAATGCATTGACAAAGGAAAAGTGGAAATAATTGGCATTTAATTTACGAAAATAAAGGAAAATAGGAGAAAAGGGAGATGAAAGGTCACAAGATTGCATGTGTGGAAAATTGAAAGAAAAATGAAGGAAAATGAAGAAAAATAGAGGCCTCAATGATAAAAAGAATTCTAAGGATTAGTTTACAAATTTTTTGTCAATTTTAGCTTGGAGCTCTATTCTATTCTCTCACTCTCATATGCTTTCACACTTGAAGTTTCATTGGAGCACTTGATCATATATTGCATTTGGAGAAATAAGGAAAGGGAACAAAGTAAAGGACAAGGGGACAATGAGATCACAAAATATATCCAGATTGCTTTGTAGGTTACAAGTTGTATTATAATCTCCTTATTGGTTTATGAATGTTTAGTATATGCATGAGATGATTTGTTTATGATATGTCATTGGCATGGAGGATTTCTTGGATTGATAGTGGTTTTTCCTAGCCTTTCCATTTCCTGGATAACCATGGTTTTGTGGGTTTTTTACACTTTTTCTTTTTCTGATTGGTGCTTGTAACTCCTTATGTTTGTGGGTTGGAACAAATGCTATGGAAGCCCTGGAAAAACTTGGATTGAGTTACTAGTACTAGAGCGTAGGTTGGAAAAAATATTTGGAGCCATGGTTTGGTTGAGTTACTTGTCCTGAAGGGAGGTTGGACAAACACTCTGAAGCCCTAAAAGATTTTGGGTTGAGTTATTAGTTCCTACAGCCCTCAACAACTTGGTTAGAGATCGATATTTTTTGTGTTATTGATTTCAGACCATGAGGTGGAATCACTATTTGAGGATTGAGGTGGTTTGGCCTCTGGAATCCCTGGTTTGGGTTTTCTTGGTTTATTCCATGAGATCCCACATTCATGCTGGGAATATGGCACAGGGGTGATTGGTTGAAAGAGATGTTTGGTTTAGCATAATCTATGGTCGGGTGGTAGGTGGAAGTCCTTGGCATGGTTGGTAATTTCATATGTTAATAAGTGTTATTCTTCTTCAAGTACCAATATGTTTTAGGGATTTTTATGCATGCTCTGAGGTGGCAGGGCATGTTGAAGAGTTCTAAGGTGTCTTATAGAGTTCTAATGCATGTTCAAGAGTGGTAGGGAGTACTAGGACAAGACAATGGAGCACTAGGTCAAAATTCGTGGAAGTGAATGAATATGAGGGTGTGCCAGGGAGTGTTAATGAGTGTTATTTGTTATGCCAAGGAGGGAGTGACAAGGTATTCTAAGCACTATTCAGGCATGCTATGGAATATCAGGGCATGTAAAGAAGTGCTATAGTGTACTAGCGAGTTCCAAGGTGTGCTAACATGTGCCAAATAGTGCCAAGGTATGTCAAGACATGCTAGGTGCTAAGCCATGGTAGGATTTGCAAGGTTACAGGGTATGTAAATATGTGTGAAGGCAAAAAAAGGAATAACCAAGCTAAAATGCAAGGAAATGAACATATAATAGGGTTGATAACTCATAAATTTATCTTTTCAAAAGGGGCGTGCAAGGCACACTAATAATATATTATGATACATGCCAAATACCAATGTGTGCCAAGTGCTAATGTATGTCAATGCATGCCAAGGTGTTCCAGGCCATGCAAGGGACTACAAGGCATGCCAACACATGCTAGGATATTACTATGTTGTGCTAGGGAATTCCAACATGTGCTTGGTTGTCCTAGTCATGGCAAGATGTTCTAGGTATGAATATGTTCCAGGACATGTGAGGTGCTAAGAAATGTTAGTGTGTCCCAAATAATTTTAAGGTGTGCTAGGATTTTTGAGGAGTGTTAGGTCTCTTTCATTAATAGAATTGACAAAGCTTAATTACGTATTATATATTATATTTTCTAAATAGACTAGTGGAACTTTATCTAAACAGAATTAGCTAGATAATAAACCTAATAGATGTGGATCATGTTTTGACTCATAGGAAAAATCTATTCTCATTACTCGAGGGAAATGATACACACTAATTACTTATTAACAAATTAACTCACTCTGACCACTATGGCCTTGGACACATGATGAAAAAGAGTCCACAATAATGGTCTTAAATCATTATATTTTGACAAAAACTATACTAACAAGAACACATATTCATAAAAAAGTAATTGGAATGACCAATGCTGACAAATAGTTTTTTTACCATCAGCAAAAGTAACCAAAAATAGCATTGGTGAGGGTCAATAGAAGATCGTCACTAGAAGTGTAACAGAAGAGATAATTAGCGATGGGCCTTTAATGAACCTCACCAAAAGTGTCATTGAAAATGGCCTTGGTGACAAACCTTAAAGGACAATCACTATATACACTTTAAACATCATTTTTTTAAGGATCATCACCATATGCGAGATTGGTGATGGACCTTAAAGGTTCATCACATGCATGAACCTCACCAATAACCTTTTTTGTTGTAGTGAGTAGATCTAACCAGAGGGCTTCCAAAACACATTTTCTTCAAGAAAAATAATTTGCAGTGGTCACAAGTTTTGGACTATAAGAACACAAAATACACATGTCATGGACATTTTTAAACATGTATCTACAAAATTCTTGTTTTTCTCTCAAGGAAAACCCAGAAAAGAAAATGAAACAACCCAAGCGACCAAAAGGATGAAATTTTTTTGAGATATATCTTTTGGAGGATGAAGAAGAATAATCCAAATAGACTTTTCAAGAAAACATGGAAAAGGATAATATCGCTCGGATTAGGTAGAGACTACAATGTATCACCCCACCTCTGAAAAAACCGATTATTAAGATTCAACAAGACTCTCTGCTTGCAGGCATGCAAAGTTTGTATGGACAAGGGAGCTCCAAAAGAGACCATGTTTTAAAACATTTTGAATTAGATAAATATATATCATTGGCATTGGTTCTGATCAAGCCAATGTCAGATGGTTGGCACAAGGTACAAAAAAAAGGGTAAAATGTCTCGCTAATGTGGATTTTCAAAATTTTTATTGCCCTCTTCTTTGGTATATGTTTTTTCTTTCTCTCTTTGCCCATGTATTTCAGGATCATTGACATATTTTGATCCTTCTTTGCTTTTTATTTTATTTTTATCTATCATATTTTCTACAAATAATGTATACACTTGGTGTGTCGACAAAAAGTAATTTTTATCTTCTCTTAATAAAAAATACTGGTTTTCAGCTTCTTGATTCAATCTCCAATTAATCCATGTCCAAAAATTGTAAAATATTTATAGATGGTCATGTTCCACAAGATATATGAAAAGAAAATAGTTTAAAATGTAATGCAACCATATAAATCAAAAGGCTAGTAAACATTGACAGTCATCAAAACAAGTATTGGATGATACATGCTAAATTATAACATTATTTTAAATTATTAATAATATTAATTATAAAAATAATTAATATCTAAGTTAAATATATATACATTAAAAAATATATAACGAGATTCTTAATCATGGAGACCGAACCCCACTTTACCATGGAGATTCTTAGGATGTAAATAGATTTTTTTACAATACCATGGACCAATGCCATGGTTTGTCAATACAACATACCCGATAAATCATAACAAAACCTTGCAGATTCTCCAATATGTGTGTTTCTTTTGAAATAACGCTTCCACACTGTAATTTAATTATTAATAATTATGTGGATAACCATATCCATTTTGGAATATGGGTTCCATAATTTTAGTTTAATTATCAACAATGATTTGGGGATAGTAGGAATTTAAATTTTACAAACTATTTTAAAATAAAATATTTAAAGTAATAATCACAAATCGATATAAATTAAAATATGAATCACTAAAAACACATAATTTTGTTAATTATAAAATGATAAAATATAATAAACACACATTTTTTTTAACTAATTTGAAATTAAAAACACATAATTTTGTTAATTATAAAATGGTAAAATATAATAAACACATATTTTTTTAACTAATTTTGAAATGATAAAACTTCCTATATTGTGTTATTTTCAATGGGATTGCAATAAAGCCCAATTCAAATTTATTATTATTGGAAGTGATATTATTTCATGGTGCAGAGATTATTATATAATTTGGAATTTCAAGGAATTATTATTATTATGGTGATGTTATTATATCATTTGAGTCATCCATGACATTAGGGAATTTGGGTTTTCTTTATAGCAATTTTACTACTCCTACTCACAGTGGTGAGTGTGCAGGATACAACTAGCTGTAACATGGATAAAATCCCACCAGGAATTCCTTACAACTATAGCCTCGAACTATTATAACAAGTCGATGGTTGTAACCAGCAGGGGCTCAACCACTGTGTACGATGTTTGTTGTAGCCAGTGGGGGTTCAGGCATTGCCTACGGGAAAGGAACCCGTAGAATCAATCACTGCCTATGGGAAAGGAATCCATAGTTATGAACTCTCTCACTTGAATGCATTATTTTCCTCTCCACATGGGGTGTGATATTTTTTTTAATTAATCTGAAATAGTTATGTACAAGTGGTGAAATTTTTATATTGTATTTTTTTTTTTGTTTGAGTAAAATGCTTGCTCAAAAAAAAAAAAAAAAATACATCTATTTCATAGTTCTAAATACTAAACTATTGGATGACCCCTATTTTGTCATGAGGTGATTGGTGGTTATCCTTTCGTGTAACCATGCCCTAGGAGCGCTATAAAAATGGGGGGTGTCCTCAACAACTTGAGGAGGATCAGAATAACACTTCCTGTCCATTTAAAGGGATTATTATTATTAGATGTGAGATTATTTCATTTTCCATTTGAAGGGATTATTCTTATTACCAAGAGAGGTGAGATTATTTCTTTTTTTTTGTAAAATTAGTAGTGCCTTTCTATTTTCTATTCATAAAACCAAAATGCAGGTTATAGAAATATACAAATTCTGACCTCAACCTACCTATAGGAAAGTAGGTCTGTTGGTTGTCTTAAAGAGTTATAGGCCAATAAAAAAAATTAAACAAATTAAAGTGGTCTCTTACTGTCTATAAGGGTCTATTATCTATTTTATCATCCATAAACATATAGAAAAAGTAAGTTCTATCTATTTTCATTTCAAAAAACATAAATTTAGAGAAATAAATCCTCGAAAGACTCTATGAGAGCCAGATATTTGACACTCGATCCTGGCATATCATCCTGATGCATGCTTTGCCACTGTTTGTCGATACCTATGAGTGGGACATTCTGCTAGTGCTACTGTAAATTGATCTCCTCGATATCTCTGTGAATTTACGCGAGAATTGAGGCTGCATGGGGGTATCCTCCAATCTCTTGGACAATGACAATCACCTTCACCAATAGACATTCGAGTGTCTAGTAGGTACGAATCGAGTGTTGGAAAAGGGGAGTCTGCTACGGGTATTACCTGGGTCAGTTAAAATTAGGTCCATATCTTCCTCGACCAGTCTTTCTTCCTCTTTGTCCCTTGCATCCTGTTCCCACCCGGAGTTCAAGGTTTTGATATGGTTGGGAGTGCTATCCAAGTAAGCTTGAAATAGGTTCTCCATTACCTCTTTACCCGATTTCCTTCCTCTTCTGGCTGGTCCAGCTCTGGCTTTCCACTTGGATTTTCCTTCCTTCTTCGTCGACTGATCCTTAACCATTGTCTTCAGAGGCAAGTCTTCCAACAAATATCAGTGCAGGTGAGAATTTCTAGAAAGACCTGCAGTAGTACAAAGCATGGAATATAAAAGTTACATGGATTGATAAGAAAAACATGGTGTTTTTTGGGAGCCACCAAATACTTGACATCCCTACTAGTAGAGATACCAATTTGCGCTTTTGGCACTGCCTTAACAGTCATGTAGGACACCACCTTCCAGGAATTCATGTGCCAAACTTTCAAATTATTAACCATAAACTAAATACTATGGACCAGATGCAACAAAACCGCATAACTAGCCCCAACTATAGAGAAGACTCCCCTCTTATTATGTATAACAACATCAAGGAACAGACGCCACATAACCCCATAACTAGACCCGAATACAGAGAATAATCCCATCTTAATTTGTATAACAATATCATGACTAACAACAATAGCTCGAGAAACCCAAAAAAATTAACATACAATAACCTTTACCATCCCAAAAAGTGAAATTCTGAACATTCTGGAAGCAAGACCAATGGTTTTACCCAGAGCACTGACCCGATTTCCACCCGAACCATTGCACCCAAACATTATCAACTCACCACCCACAAGAAAATCATTATAGGCCATACAATCAATTTCCCAAAGATGATGACTTCCATATGGATTAGTTACAGAGACATGTAGAGGCCAGAAGAAAGAAGGGTACCAGAGAAGGTCGGGAAAAAAAAATCTAGAGTCAAAGACGGACATGCATCTTCATTACCACACCATGTGAAATATTCTACGTTCAGACATGAATTAATGAAGTACAACCATAAAAGGCCAGCAAAAAAGTTAGAACAAACAATGAAAAAGGAAGCCTCTGCGGATTGAGGGTGGTGGCAATTTATAACGCTCTTCTAAGGAAGGTGAATGGCCAGAGTATCCACTAGAACACCACAACCAAAGTGCATAGAGGAAGAGACGTAAACATCATTAAGAAACAAGAAAGAAAAAATAAAATCCTTAAGAACCAAGTAATCCCATGCCATAGAATGCAAAAGGAACAAGTAAACATCCTTATTAAGCATGGACGAAGGAGCAGATACAAGATTCATCGCTATGGTAATAGAAAAAATCAATACATACCCTCGCAGATGACACCCTGAAGTTGACAGAGCTCTCTACCGAATGAAAATATGCCTCCCAATGCTCTACGCTACACCAACTACCTTACACCAGAAGCCGACAGAAGGAATGTTAAAATTTCGCCTACACCTCCCACACTGGCACTTTCCCCTAGATTTTTCTCACAAGCAACCTGACGTGCCTGGCTCTTCGACATGGTTCATTAATGCAGTCATTAAGCTCTGTTGGTGGAGCCACTGAACGTTGTCAGCACACATAATCATCGATGTGGGTTTGGCGGTTGTCGCGCACACCTCCCATGTCTCTTCCCACATATCTCCCCACACATCGCCACTTGCAATTTGAAGGGATTATCATTATTTCTAATAGAGGTGATATTATTTGTTAGAGACATCCATGGCGATCATGACATTTCACTTTGATTTACTCACAATGGTGGGTGCGGAGTTGACTCCAACATACTAACATTAGCGAAGAGGTCATCAATGGAACTGAAGTAATGATCCACTCACGTTGCAGAGAGGTCACTAACGCAGGTGCTGCAGTCAATTTCTTAGAGCTGTTACCATGGGAGGCCAAACATTGTTTCAGTTGTGCGAAATTATAGCCAATCTGAATGGACTTCCCGCTAGGACTCTCTGCTTGTTACATCCCACCACTACTAGCTACGCACCAACCACTGCACGTAGTAAGGTCAGAGGTCAAGCAAATTCTAATGACCTCTTCATTTTCATGGCTCCATCAAATCAAATAATATCACCTCTAATAAAAATGTTATTGCAATCCTTATCAACTTGTCGAAGCCGCACCCTTTTATTTTCTTCATATCATTCTGACCTAATTCTATTGGATTTAGAGTACCTTAAAGTTGTTAAAGGTAATATAATATTTAGTTTAATAATAAAATTTATTATCAAAATTTATTTCAATTGTATTATCAAATGGATGTTTTTGATCTTATATCACAGTTATTTAATTTAATATAGTTTTTTTAATGAGAGTAAAATTTAATATTATTAAATAGATATATTTCATTTTGTATGGGTAATCATTTTCATTAACATCATTTTATCTAATTGGACTAGATTTTAGTATTATGAATTGGATGTATTTCATTTTTTTTGGGCAACTTGATTGGATTTTAGTATTATCAAGTAGAAGTGGTTCATTTTGTTTGGGCAACTATACTAGATTTTAGTATTATAAATTAGATGTATTTCATTTTGATTGGGACAGTCCATTGGATTTTAGTATTATGAATTGGAGGAATTTCATATTGTTTGGTTAAGCAATGGATTTTTGTATTATGAACTCTATGTATTTCATTTTGTTTGGCCAATTTCATTGGATTTTAATATTAATAATTTTGTGGCTAATCAATATAAAATAAATTGAAAAAATAAATATAAAAGTATTAGAAGAATATTATATAGTGTTTTTCCCACAACCCTTTAAAGAAAATAAAATAAAAAAGGAAGTACATCAATGAAAACATGGAGTTTCAAATCTAGAAGGTTGTACAATATGTGCACACCTAGGTGGAATTTAGGTGTAAAATTTTTACACCAAGGAGGGCCAATTGTCCCACAAACAAGGGGGTGGCATATACCAAATTGGAATTTATCTTGTTGTAACCTTACAATTAGACTACTATTATAACTACTACTTGTTGGCTTGAGGGGTCCTGACCCAGGTTCGGTGTGCAAGGTTTGCCAACAAACCCCTATACTACTGGCCCTTTCGGTAGTGACCTGCTTTCGCAGGTCTCAGTCTCACCCGAAGTAGTATGGGTGGGTGCTGGAACCAAGTGTCCGCACCCTGAGAAAGGAAGGGTAAGGCAAGCAGGGTTGCGTTCTATTCAGATTACCGCCTTTCTTCGCAGGGTTAATTCGATATCTATTTGCATCCACGTGCACTAGATCTACAATTATATGCTTTCTATAACATCATCACAACATTATATAAACAGAGCGGAACAGATCTAGATCCAATTATTCAATACACAACCCTTCGCAGCGAATAGACAGAAAATACATAACACAGTAGTTATCAACAATTCAGACAACAACACTCACGTATTCAGATCTATAATAGTCCTCCGCATTCATTCATTCATCAATCTTCCCTTACAATTCCCTTCCCAACCTGCGGACACAATAGTAGGGTCCACACACAGCTAGACTAGGATCTCCGCACACATAGCCAGCAGCAGTCTGTTCCCCAAAACCCAAAAAGATAGCTTAAACCACAGATCGCATCAATAGCTCATCAATTCTTCTCCTTTTCGATACATAATACATTTCTATTTATAACAATCTAGTTCCGACTTTCCTATGGTTCGCAACCCATGGTTTTCGGACCCCTAGTTTACCCTTTGACCCATTACAATGCATTCGGGGCTTTTACCCACCCTAAAACCCCTGCACTATATTAAATATAATCAAAAGTAATCAAAATGGACCAGTTTCGCAGCTTGTTAGGAGACCCCGTTCCAACATTCCCCCAACACAATCTTGTGACTCGTCCCAAGTCACTGCACTGGTGTGACCACATAGTCCGCAGCCTGATATGGTTTGAGTTGACTACCATTGAAAAATCCAGGAATGAGGTCACCACGCAGGGTAGCTAACTGAACTACGCTACCATTCATAACCTCCTTAATTGTGTAGGGACCAAGCTAGTGCTGCCGGAATTTGCCTGGGTGTTTCACAAATTGGCTATCGTATAAAAGGACGAGATCACCTTCTATGAATGTCTTCTGATGAATGTGTCGATCATGCCATGCTTTATCCCGAGCCTTTTGAACCTGCTGGTGAAACTGAGCAATAAACCGATCTTCCTCCAAATATCTTCCTTGGGATCTTTGGCAGCCAAACCTGGTCAGAATCTGCTCAAAGATGAAGTGCGCAGCCGTATCAGCAGTACAATATTTTACAGCTTGTGCCTTATCCCATCGTGTGATGTAGTCAGTGGCAGTGATAATGTAGCACACACCTATTTTCTTGCCTGGTGGATTGATGGGTCCGATAAAGTCAACGGCCCATTTATAAAAAGCTTGTAGGGCCATCTGAGGCTGTAATGGCATGTCATCTCGTCGTGAGGGTTGGCCAGTTCGCTGGCATGTATCGCATGACCTACAATAGGTGTAAGAGTCTTGATGCAGGGTAGGCCACCATAAGCTAGACCTTAGAATATTTTGTGCTGTAGCTCTGCCCGCATAGTGGCCGCCTGCGACTCCATCATGTGCTTCTGTGAGGACGGTGGGTCGTTCGTGTTCCAATATATATCTGCGAAGTATTTCATCGGTGCCTAGCTTGTATAGCTGTCCTACGATGATATTGAAGTCGACAGCCTCGGTAACCAACTCCTTCTTCTGTTGTACTGAATACGCAGCAGGGGCCACACCCGTAGTAAGGAATTCAATGATATCAGCAAAGTGAGCATCAACCATATTAATGGTAAACAGCTGTGCATTGGGTAAGCCTTCATCCAAGTTAGTGGGTTCTTCCCCTGTATCGATACGAGACAGGTGATTTGGGCCTGCATTCAACCGTCCGGGCTTAACGATGATCTCAAAATCATATTCCTGAAATAGAAATAGCCAGCGACAAATCTTCCCCCCCCCCCAACACAAGCTTGTTGACTAGGTATTTCAAAGCTGAGTGGTCTGTGAACATCTTAAAGAGTCCACCCAGTAGATAGTGCCGATATTTTTGCAGTGCGTACACCATAGACAGTCCTTCACATTCAGTGGTAGAGTAATTTATTTCGGCGCTTGAGAGTTTGCGACTGGCAAAGGCAACCGGGTGATCAATATCTCCTTCGCTAGGCTGTGTGAGGACCACGCCCAGGGAAATGCCTGACGCATCGACATGTACATGAAATTATTTTGACCAGTTAGGGAATATCAGGATGGGGGCATAAATCATCTTCTCTTTTAGTAGTTCAAAGCTCTTCTGACATTCATCATTCCAAAAAAAAGAGACATCTTTTTTTATTAGCTGTTCCATGGGTGCTGTGATCAGAGCATATCCTTGAATGAATTTTCTGTAATATCCTGTGTGACCGAGAATGGAGCGCAACTGTTTCTCCGTGGTGGGGGCCGTCAAGTTGATAATTACAGCTATCTTCGTAGGATCAACCATCAGTCCTTACCGACATACTATGTGCCCAAGAAAGATTCTGAAAGGTACGCAGAAGATACACTTTTTGATATTCAAGGAGATCTGGTGCTTCCGACATGCATCCAACATTAATTGCAGGTTAGAGACATGTTATTTCACTAAGCCAAACACCGTCCAGTCATCGAAGTAAACCTCCAGGAACTTATGAATAAATTCTTTGAACACAGCCACCATGACCGTCGAAAAGATAGCAGGTGCATTCTTAAGACCAAAAGGCATCACCGTATACTGGAAGGAACCCCATTCGGTGGCAAAGGTGGTCTTACTATGATCCTCAGGTGCAAGTCTGATCTGGTGGTATCCCGAGAATCCATCAGTGAATGAATAGGCCTCCTAGCCATCCACGCTATCAAGGATTTCATCGGAGAAGGGAGTAGGGAAAGGATCATGAATGCAGGCGTCGTTCAACTTTCATAGGTCCACACAGATGCGTATTTCTCCCTTTGTATTTTTCTCCTGAACGACCATTGGGCTTACCCAATCTGACTATTCAACTGGTTCAATGATACGTGCGGCGAGCATTTTGTCCAATTCTTCTTTGACCTTTTGCTTATACTTAGGATTCAACTGATAGGGCCACTGCTTGACGGGCCACACTTCAGGCTTCAGAGTGTGTGCATAATGCCAAGGTCCCCAGTGATTCCTTTGAGCTCAGAGAACTTTGTGGGGAATAAGTCCTGGTACTCTATAAGTAGTTTGGAAATTTTTCCCACGGTGCCCTCATCCCAATAATCCCAAACTTTAGCTAGCTTAGGGTGTTCTTCTGTCCCAATATTAACTTCACGTAACCGGAGAGGTTGCGTTACATCAACATCCTGGAGCAATGGTCTGATAACGATACATTCCCCTTCTTATTCCGAGACAGATATATTCCACGGGTTATCCTCTTCTTCGTTAATCGCCAAGCTTCGGCAGTTGACTATGTCTTGCATCTGGGCCTCCCACGTCAGAACGACTGGAGGGGTGTATAGGTGAGGCTTCTTAAAGATGAATGCATCAATGTCCTGTAGGGCTTCGTCAAGCATTTCTATTCCCCCAATAAGTCCAAACATTCCAATAAAGTCCTCTTTTAATATTTCCCAGTGGCGGGTCCGTTGATGTAGTTCTGTGTCTAAGTACCAAGTAGCCGGAATAGGGCCTAAGGCATGGATAATTAGATGGATCCATTCTTTTGGGGTTCGGTTGGCCCATTTGGTTATCCAAGTACGTAGATGCGGGCGGGGGTCCCCGAGTCCTAGGAATATCTTGGTGCGCATATCCGCGGGAGGTGCGAACTGCAGCACCATCGTATTCAGACATGTCTCCCAATCCAGAAAGAATTTCTTATGGGTATCCCACCAGCGTGCAGGTGTGCCTCGTAGCGCCAGATTGAGTGCCCAGATTCGCCGATGTTTTGGCACCCTAGCTTCTAATGTTCTTACGAAGTCCTGGACGGTACTAGACTCATCAAAGTGGGGAAGGTCCCTTACCTCCGAAGTAATGCAGTAGAGGGACCTTGCAACCCGAGGGCATCGTAGTGTTGAGAAATTGTGTAGCCAGGTTTGCCAACTCTCAAGTTCTTCATCCGAGTCAACCCAAGGTATCACCTACTTAAATATGGAGTTATTAGAACAAACTTTCGAGATAGTCTCTGTTACACTAAAATAATCTTACTTTGAACAATTTGATACAACATTGCTGGAAAGGTTGTTATATTTTCCTTTATTCACTTCATATCTAGTTTTGAATCTCTACTACAAGCTAAATTCCTACCACTTGGCATTGTGCTTTCTTAATTCTTTAAATTCAATCATTCAAAAGATCCAATCGATCTCAAAATGAACTACCAATAATAACATCAACATATTAAAGCAAGAGTGAGGAAGTATATGGAACCATCAACGAAACTTAATTTTGAATCAATGCAAGTATAAGGTACTGAGTAACATAATTTCAATGAATAACCTATTTTGGTTACCTATTCACACTTGAGGAATCCTCATTTTTGGAGGCATTTTTTCTCAATGAGTTCTTGACATCATTAAAAAGCTCATATGTAATGTTTTGACATGGTCAATAACTCCATCTATTAACAAAAATAACCATACATTATGTGCCTAAATAAGGATTTAGCAACGTTAATAGAAGCATTATTTTGATTAATTTTGTTCAACATTCGATACAATACATTTTTTCCCTTCTACTATGAGCTTTGTAGTTTATTTTGATTCTTTGCTGGCTAAATTTTTTCCAGTACAAACCCTAGATTAAAAACTTTAAATTTTTCTAAGTTAATATTCCAAATCAAACTAAAAGGATTACATGGAATTTGATGCATCCTCTTCTAACCACGACTTTTACCAATTGTGTTTTCATTTGCAAACAACTTAATCCTTGAAGAATTTTGCCTCCTTTAAAATCCCAACCTTTTATTTTTGTATTCTTAATGTCATATGTTTCTAAGGAATACAATGAAAAAAAACCCAAATATTATTATCCTTAAAGAATTTTCACCTCCTTCAAATACCAACCTATTCTTTTTGTCTTGTGAATGTCAGACATTGCTAAGGAAAACAGTGGAAAACAACCCAAATATTATTTTTTAAAAAGTTACAAAGTCTTTTTATTGAATAATTATGATTCTAAATAAGTTGTAAGAATTTTTGTGGGGCTTGAAATGTGTTCTCACTTTTTTCTAGGATTTGAAAGATGAAGGAGTGTACTAAAAGTGGACAAAAACCAAAGAGAAAATTCACCTCAAGATATATTGATTTAGCTTTATAAATTAAATACATTTGATTGTAGTCATGTTGAAGCAATTTCAACCGTTAAAAATAAAATAGTTTTATCGTTTGAATTCCTAGAGAATAAGTATTTACTCCTCAACCATTAAGCATGAGGAAGAGGAAGTTTGTTCTATGCGGAAAGGTCACTTGGAGAGAGATATAAGAATTAATAAAAATTATTAAAATTAAATTTTAAATAAAAAAAATAAAAGCACAACCTCATTTTTTCTAACCGCCCCACAAAAACAAGCTACAAGACCAAGACCTCGACCTTACAGCCATTGAATGAACAACCTTATTATTAAACCAAATTCTCCATTTCATTTCACAAGGCACGAACCTTCCATTTACTAGTTTAAAAACCTTATTCTCACACCAAATGCCCCTTTACACTTCTTTTGAAGGTAATCCAATGCTTGTAAGGCTGGGAAAACAAAATTAATTTAAATTTTCAAAAGAAGAGGGTCTTTAAGTCTACTTGTCTTATCTAGGGAAGAGGAGAACCATATTTCTGCTACCAGCAAACAGGGAAAAAAAGGTCTTCGGAGGAAACTCTGTTTTGAGTGCCCACATAGGCATTGAGGCAGATTTTCCATTTGGTTGATAGATCCACAGTGGAAAAACCTGATTCAAACCAGGTGTTAAAATTCCATCGTCACTCCAAACTCGCAACACTAATTGAAATCAGGGGCCATAATTCACCATGGCTGCACAAAATACTTATCACAAGGGATAACTACATTGCATAATACTGTGAATACCCATAAACCTGGGCGACCAAACATAGAGAAAGTAGTGCCGACAATAGTAAATTAATCAAAGCCCTCTACCTAAGAGATCAGATTGATCATAAGGTTAGTAAATTTCATGAATTTAAAAACATGTTCATAAAATCTTTAAAATATCCTACATGAGGATCAAAACATTCTAGACGATGCTATAGAGTGTTCCATGTTCTAAATAGTTATTTCCAAAAAATATAACATAGATATGAAACCTGTAGTTATTAACCACAAGGCATGGCGTTAAACAACATAAGGCATTTCAATTTGTTATACAATAGTTTTTATTAAGATAAGTTTTGGAAACTCATGATAAGCAATAAATAATAGCCACAAAGAAAAAAAAGAAACATTTCAAATGTATAGAATTTCATGTAAATTGGTAAGCCAATTTATGTCTCTTTAAATTAGGAAGGAATACTTTCATAATAGAAAAAATGGTAACTTTCCTTTCCTCTAATCATGCATAATTCTTATAAAACATAAGAAAAAAATCATAATATAAATTATGTTAGACACAATTCACAAATAATTTCTACCAGATACTTCTTGTTCTTGATATGCCTCTAAGTATTGTCTTTTCAATGTTCTTGTCACCCTACAATCTAAATAGAAAATAATATGGATCCATACTAACCACGACATACTAAACATTCAAGTTGCGTTTTGTCGTGATGCTCTCATTTTTTATTGTATAACTTTATGCATTTTACATCTTTTGTATTGAATAATATCTCTCCATTCTTATGGAAAATTTATGAGAAGATTTAGACAAAAATCCAAACGTCTAATTCAAAATTGAAATCAGATAATGTGTAAATTCATTTCCAATTGGAATTGAGACAATGTGGAAATTTATTTCAAACCCTTATGACGTAGATTGGACGATACTCTCTTTGTAAGTTAGTTCTTAAGGCAAGCTATCTCCTACAGAGCGTAAAAAGGGAAAATAAATATGTAAAGTAATCAAGAAAAGAAAATCCTAAGATTTTCCTCGAAAAATTCAATGTTTGAACAATTTTCAAACTATATAAATCAAGCATACTTGAGGGAAGGGTATAGTCACACATTGTTTCTATAATCAGATGAATTCATTCTTGTAGAGTTTATTTTGAATTCCAGTGACATATTGTAGAAAAGAATAGAAGTATTGGTATGTTGAGTACTTGCTAGCTAAGAGAAAACCATAATGAAGAAATTTTTATGAAGGAAATTGAGAAAATTTCCGTGAAACCAAGATTTATGGCCTTGTGAATATTAATGAAAGGTATGAAGCATAGGTGAAGGTTATCTAGTTTAATATAGAAATTTGAAAACCTAAAATTATGAATGAGAGGTATGAAGAATTGATGAAGGCTATCCAGTATACTCTATCGATTTTCAAACCTAAAATTATGAAGAAAGAAAAAAGGAAGGGCACCAACAATGTTTTGATGAACCCTTTTTCAATGAGAATAGTCATATTAAGGACAAAACTACATGGACCCTTGGGAGAATATTTGAATTTTTACGTGGTTCAAAAATGGAGACACCCATAATCACAGAGTTAAATTTCCCACATATCCTCTCAGTACTACTTGAAAGCTTGAAGTATGCACCGATTTTTTTTGGAAAGGTTTGTAGTGTCCTTTTATTTCTCGTCACTAGGCTATGAAGATGCACTCAAAAATTCCTTTGCGCTATCTCTTCTTTTTAAGAACATTGTTGAGGATTTTCTTGATCCAGTGCCTAGGGACGACACAAGTGAAACTAGGTTGTGTACTGCAACATTCGAGACATTGAATTAGGTTTTTCGATGTTCAAATAAAGTCACAACTGCTATTTTTATGCAACTTGTTCTTGTCACCATGCTTAAGCTTAATGAAACTTTGGAAATGCGGAAACTATCATTAGAAGGCAAAGAAAAATAGAATGATTTGAAAGAACTTATATGTGGTTGCTTGAAAGTGATCATTCGAAAATTGTGTACTTCTAAGTCAACTAAGTATGGTATTATACAATATGTTGATCAAATGATAAAAATTTACTTAAAGGTATTTTTCTGTCAAAATTACACTGTTCATGAGGTAGAAATATTGGCAATAGGATCTCTTGCATATACAATAGGTGTGGAATTTAGAACATATATGCAATAATTCTACTCATATTGAGAGACGGGTCAACAAAACTTTGAAGAAGACTAGGTTTTTGCTATCACTGTGGGTGTGTTTGGTGATACATGCAGGGCATTGGATGACAAGGTTTTGCCTTTCTGTGATGCTATTATGACCTACCTTCTTAAAGATATGTCGATCAATGAGTCACACCAATCCATTAAGCCTCTAATATTCTCATTCTTTGGATATATTCCATTGGCTATTGGACCCCAATTTGAGAAATACCTAGTATATATGACTCGTATGATTCAGAGTGCAGTAGACATGATGAAATAATTGAATATAGTAATCAGCTACATGATGGAATTCTAGAAGCTTATTCAACAATTTTCAAAGGTTTCAAAAATTTACACAAGGCCAAGTTGTCAATGCTTTATGCAGGTCACATTTTTGGATTCCTCGGGAATATTTATCAGGAAAAAGACAAGTAAGAATAAATTCCTGTTTCAACTAGATGTTTTTTGTATTTAGTAGCTTTTGATGAGCTGCCATTTTTTTAATTATCATTGGTTTAATTTTTTTAAATATCTTATTTTATATGAGAATTGCATATAACGTCTTTAGTTCTAGTTATGCTTAACTAATCTTCATTCTCATAATTCTTATAGAAATTTATATTTCCATACATGTTAACGCAATGATTCACAAGCAACAAAGGCTACAGTTGGGGTCTTAGGTGACTTGGATGATACATTGGGTTCAAAATCTGCACCATTGCTATCACACCATGCATTTTATATTGATTTTATTGATGAATTATTGTCAACTGATGATAAAATTAGTAAGGATATTGCAGAATGGTTTTAGATTATTTTGCAATGATTTGTTTCAAGTTGATTGTGTCCAGAAAGTTTGGAAATGCATGTAGTTGTTTGGGTGCGTTGGGTTAAAGGATTTTTTACCTTGCATACTTATCATTGTGTCAATTATGATTCCAGAATCCACATGAAACTTGCCAACAAATTGATCAAAAACTTAATTGGGGACAAATATTTTCTGAAAATTCAAACTGCTCAAAAACGCTCCAAAATAGAATGACCAGATAGGTCTCGTCGCAAGGAATATGGCGCACTTCATTTCATCGAAAAATGATTTCATATGTGAAAGTTAGAGCCTGATGTCCACTTTGCCAAATAGGCAAATTTAAAAACAAAAGGTCAAAAATGGTCAAAGGGGTGAATTTTTTGGTTTCCCTCTGGACAATGGGGTGCTCACAAGTGTCGAATTATGGTTGGCCCAAATTTTTGGGCTATGTGGCAGTTTATGGTTGGTTGTGTACAAACCAGTGGGATGCTGACATGTGGCTAGCTCGGAGGCCACCACATGCCCCTCCCAAAGGCTGAATTTTTGCTATGGTAAGGGTGAAATTTCATTTTATATGGTGGGAAAAATTGTTATATGGTGGATGGTTGGAGGTCAGGCTTGAGCCTGCGACCTCCCCCACACAAACTCTATGACTTATCACTCTCGCTACAACGTGGGTCTTAACATACTGTGTCGCCCACATCTATTTATGTTTTAAACTTTATTATAGCGGAGGGATATGGGGACTAGCTTGTGGGGCTAGCCCCATCACATACAACCATGACTCGTGACCACACGGAGCACTCCAACCAAATGACATAGTTTATGTTTTAAATGCACTTTAATTAACCCTTAAGAAATTAGGTTTAAATTGCGCTTAATTTTGGATTAATCTTAAGTGCATGGTTAGCGCTAAGTTAAGTGCACATTAAATAGCACCTAATTTCAAAATTAACATGAATTTTGTATTAGCACTAATTGGAAGAGTCTGATAAATTCGGCGCTACCCCTAGTTTTGTCGGGGTAAACTAGAGTTTCTCTAGCTTTGGAGGGGTTTCTTAGGCCAAAATTGAGGAAACCATAACTAGAGCTTTATTTGACCAAATTAGGCTTAGAAAGGGTCAATCCTAGATGATTTGGATACTATGAGCATAATGGTGTTGGTTACAGAGGCAAAGGAGCACTTTTGTAAGTGATTTTTCCACATTGAATATTAAAGAAACCTAGGGCCACTAGAAGAGGAGGCCATGTCTAGTTCACCTGAAGACCATTTGCATAGCCAAAAGAGGCTACCTAGGGGTTTTTTGGTCTTTTGAATCCAATGAAGTAGGTTTCAAAGGCATTGGGGCACTATATGTGAATTTAAACAGAGAATAGGCCATTAATCCAAAGAGGGCCATGCCATTGAAGCAGGTCCATGGAGATGTAGCCCAAGTGGGGTGAACTCCATTATCAACTATGTGTTATGTGTGTGTTGTGTATTATTTATCTGTAATTTACTTGTTTTTATGTGTTTTTAAAAGCTAATTTACTTAATGAATTGCTCATAAAAGACACACAGACTTGACGCATAAACCCTCCGACAACTTCCTAATTGAGACAATCCTTAAGCACACATTTTATTTTATACTGATGAGGAAGCTGTTGGGCCGCTAAATTTTCGTTCTTATTACCATTTCTTAACATATATTTCATCCATTCCTACCATTCTTTTATCACATTATTTATCATAATTTATCATTTAATCCCATTTTATAATTATCTATGCTCTTATGGATAAGTAATATTTATTCTCCTCTATTTTTAATAAATTGAATATTATTATGAATTATTTTGTAAATGATGGTTTATTTAATGAATTTTTTATAACTCATGATTTTAGCCTCCAAGATCTCTTTCAGATTGCAAATCCGATCTTCAGTTCATAATTAAATATTCCAACTCAGAAATTCGTTAGAATAAAAATTGACAGTTTTGCGTTGGACAATTCAGGCAAACGAAGAAGAATATTGAAAATCCAAGACACGGGTTTTGTGCAGAATGAACCAAATTAGTTTTATTATATATAGCTTTCCAAAATCTGATCTTCATTGGGAGAAACACAAGGTTCTTCGAAGGACATATTCACATATTTTCTGTTGTGGTCGTTTTCCAAATTTCCTCAATTGTAATAATCAGATTCGATTTGTTACAACTAAATCATGCTAGAAAGAGCTCTTAGATTTTGTAATCAATTGGTTGAAAATTTCCCTTTTGTATCTTGTATATTTAAAGGACACAAATCAGAGGAGAGGAGATCATCATCTGTAACTTTCAATCATCATAATATAGAAATATTGTGTTGCTGTTACATGCGTTATCTGATTCAGTTTTCGTTAAATTCTTTCTCTACCTGCACCCTGCTAGGGAGAAAGGGCCCTCCTCTTTTGTAGGGATTGCAGTGGTTAAGGTAGATGTGTATATATATATATTTCTTATTTTGTTTATGTTTCAGTAGAAGTGTTGTTGCTGCTATTTCAGTTGTGAATATATCCACTTCAATTTCAATATTTTGTATGCTGTTAGACATATGATATTAGAGACACCAGCTGGATAATTGTTGTGTGGCGCGTTAGAATAAATTAATTGAGGTGTGATTACAGTCTTGTAGATCATTTTATTTTCACATGAGTGATTTCCTTCCAGAATTTACTTCAACACTGATTTATTTTCTTTGGAATTGCTTCTAGTTGGGTGTATCGGCACATATAGTGCAGTTGTCATTGAAATAAAATACGTTCCTGGATTGATAATTTATGTGTACTTTTTTAGTCATTTAATAATGATTAATACAACCCAAGAGAAGCTAGAAAAACAAAACTAGTTTGTCCATATTCAGATCAAATTGGTATCAGAGCACAGTTTAGCTCATTTTAGCCCTAAGATGTTTTGCAAAGGTTAGCTAGAGAATTACCTATTTGTTTTGTATTTATGCAAGGAGAATTTAATTGTGTGCAAGACTATGTCTGTAAGGAGAAGGTCAATATTGAGGACCTATCTCTCAAATCACAACAAATAATATTTTTATGCATTACAAGTGTGATGGAAACTTCATCAAGTACAGTTTCTAATCCATCTTCCTTAGCAAGACTCTTTGATAAAGAGATGTTGCAGAAGCTGTACATAATGAGAGATATGGCGCAAGAGATGTATGAAGATAATAAGGAGAGCACTATACATCAAGATAACTTGATAGCCATGAAGGAGGAGAAGCAAGAGCTTATTGAAAGGATGCATGAGATGGAGACTCAGTTCCATATTGCAAATGAAACCCTAGCCAAGTATGTGCATGAAAATGATGTATGAAATTCAATTTTATCTTCATTTCTTCTCAATATGAAAGTTTTGGTTTTTTGAAAGACAAACTAGAGCAATAAGGTCCAAATTATTGATGAATATGGGCTATGAAGGTAAAGGATTACGAAAACATGAACACGACATAGTTGAGCCAATTGTTGTTGAGAAAAGGCCTAGGTATTTGGGTATTGCTCATGGAAAACATGATGAAGAATGCTCCAAAGCAATGGAAGCACATGAAGGTGTTCCAAGAAGGACTTTAATTACATATTCATTACCTCAAGCTTGTGAAGTTTGTGTTCGTGAAGAATGAACAAGTTTTAAACCCAATTTGCAAGAAGATGCTCATAAGCATGCAACTAATGGAAATGGAAAACAAGAGGATGTTGAAAGATCTAAATTCATTTAAGACATTATTGGTATTCCGAAGAGATCCACTACCTCATCAAATTCACCTCCTCAAGAAGGAAAAAAAGGTGAATGTGGAAGATGTTGGGAACGTAGAGTTATTTTGACTCACTTAGATGCAGTAAAGATGGAAATTTGTAGTTTCAATCTGCATGTGAATGCATTTATTTTTATCTAGAATGCATGTTGCATGTTTACGTTGGGAAGGTGTTTGAAACTGGATTATGTTGACTAAATTTGTGGCAACAATACCAAAGGTCAAATTGGGTCTAAATTTGGTCATTTCATCACTTTAAGTACTTATACATGCCAATGGGATTCTTGTAATTGTGATTGTACTTGCGAGAGAGTTGAGCTTTATATACATACATGAGAGTTTATTTGTGTGAAAAGTGGAATTTTTGATAGTTTCATTGTGCTTGAACATGCATGAGTGATTGAATTGTGTTGGTTTATTGCTTTGTTAACATGTATGTTGTCAACTTGAGAGTGTTGATAATTTTTGCATGCATGAGTTTCAACTTGTGTTGGTTGATTGTGTGTTACATGCATGTCATATCGACTTTGAAGAGTTGATTTTAGTCTCCAAAGATGAAAGGGAGATGTTGATGAATTGTTTCATGAGATGTGAAATTCTTATTGTTTTGAGAAAAGAATCATCAAGTTGTTATACATACTTATGTTTGACTTAAAAGTCAATGGTTTTAAGACGCATGTTTTGTGGAAACCCGTCGAAAAATTACACAGATATTTTTTTTGTACAACAATATGTAAGAGTACATGGCAATATTCACAGGATGTGACATTTTTTGCTTTGAATGAGCAAAAGGAAGATGTCATCAAGTTGTGTTTATTGCATGATGTGTTTTTCAAGTTAATGGTTTTGCTTGTGAAAAGATGTCTCATGATTTTGGAAGTTCCACTCTTGAGCGAGAGGCTCATGATTAGCCTTCATTCTAAAATCATGGCATGAAAAACATGTCAAACTGGAGGATGATGGAATCAAGAAGCAAAAGGAGGGACAATATGCCAAACATCTTCTAGCAAAAACAACAACCATTTTAGACCATTTGATGTGTTGACACCAAGAAGTGAAAGATATGGCAAATGCATTCTTCCAGACATGGAATTTGGAACCATGGAGGTTAAAATAATGGTCATTTGTTTTCTTGTGATTACTGATATTGGAACTCATTTCTCTAGTTCACTTAGATGGGCTTAAATTATAAAAGTGGTTTCCAAGGAGAATCTTGCATCGAATGCATGTGTGTGCAAAGGAGGAACAAAATTCTCAGTGGGAAGGCCATCCGCTAGCTTTCCAAGCATGGAGGGATCGCTTTGGTACAACAAGTTGTTTAATCAGTTGGAAAGCATCCAACAAGTTTTGGATTTGGTCAGCAGCAAAAGGAGGACATTTGTTGAAGTGTCAAGCCATTTGAAAGGCAAGGCATGTCTATCAACCAAAGTGGTTGTCATGGAGTTTTTTTCCAAGTTGAATCAAGTTGATAGTGTTAGCGCAAGGACTCACTCATTGACTACAAAAGGAGTAAGCCTTACCCATCATAGTTCATTTCAAATTTTAAAGAGTTTTTTGAGCGGTAAGATGGCTTCTCAAAGATTTTGAAATGATTTTTATATTCTTTAAGACTTACATGCATTTGGAAAGCTGTGGCAAGTATAAATTGTATGGGTAAATTGGTAGTATAGGGAGAAAAGTGTAACAAATGAAGAATATGGATATGTGGTACCTATTCTAGGAAAGATTCATATCCTAAATTAGTCACACAGTTATAATGATGGCTCTTTACACAAAGTCTTTTTATGCAAATTAAACAACATTCATAAAAATATTGCATGTATAAAGTATTCCACAAATCCTTTATGAAATCTTCACTAACATGTTCTACAACACATATATGATTTGCAGAAATCTAAAAGCAGATAATTTACTATTAAATCCTTTAATAGTTTCTCACCCACACCTTACTTGCTGCTGCAACTCATAATTAGAATAAATTAACAAAGAATGAAGACACACCATACGTTAGATGGTCCTTGAGTCACAAAATCCTCCAACATGAAGTAAAAAGGATTTTATTTATTATATTCAGTCTTGAGCTAGACCAACATCCAACCTGGAAATGGTATTTACAAATGGTATATATAGAAAGAGATGGACCAACTCCATCTCTTCTAAAAAAGAAGGAAACACTACTCCTAACATTACATAGGTGTCATAGGACATTACAACCATATCCCATCGAAATCTAATTGAAAGGACAAATGTAGAAGAAATAACTGAAGAAATATGGGCTGAAGTGCTAAGCGTGTTGTCATGTTGCCCCCTTTTGTGTTGATTTGTCTCCTTTGTCTTTGGTTTTTAAATAACCATGTATTTTATTTTAATATGACCTCCAACAACCTCATAACCACTTATCACCATCACTTGTTATATCCATTTTTTTATGAGTCTTTATCTCCTCCTTAATTGGCCCGGAAACTTTGCTGACAGGTGTCAAAATTAAGTTAAAATAGGTAATACCAGAAATTTTGGTAAAAACCTATAACCGCGCAAAAAATGGTAATCTACTGGAATTTTCGGTAGCACTCTATTTATTTTTAAAAAATGCACAGAAAATGCTAGAAAATCTGTTCAGACTTATATTCTTTGATATCTAAGCTACTGTTCAAAATTTCACTTAGTAAGGAAAAAGGTGTTTTATCAGAAAACCTTTTTACCTTCCTTCCATGTGGTATGCAACTTCAACAAGCTTATCCAAGTCTATCTTGTTCTCAACAACTGATTTTGATCTACTTGTTCTTGTGGCTGCTTCCTTGATTGTGGCCTTCTCCTCCTTAGAATCCTTTTGTATATTTCTTCTTTTTGAGGGTTTTGAGTGTTGCTATGATGTAATATCCCTATTTTGTTTCTTTTATTTAGAAAGTTGAAAATCCTAAAGGTTAAGTGGACCTAAACGAAAAATATATATGGACATATTATTTTTAAATTAAATAAGTATGGAATTTAATTATTGTGCAAAGACTAGAGTAAATTGGAGACCAGGATTTTAAGTCTATGAAGATGGAATTAAATCCAAAGACTTTCCTAAAATCTCCAAAAATAATTGGAGAAAAAATAAAATAAAATAAAAATATTAAATGGGAGATAATAATCTAACAGATGCCTCAGTAAAGCAGAAAGTTACTGGGAAGAGGTGAAATAAAACTAGAAAGAGGAAAAAAATAGTTTTAAAGAGCTTTTGTGGAAAAAACAAAATTAAAGCTTGGGCTAAAGGGAAAAATCACCCTGAATTAACTGGACGTGGTTATGGAAAAATGTTGAGGGAAAGAAGGCTTTAATAAGCCATTCTTAGGATGAACACTCCACCAATTTCCTAGCTGAAATGCTAGAAACTACCTTGCTCCTCTCAAACCCTCAAGCAAGAATGCGTAATTCCTGAATATGTATGTGTTTTAGAGAGGGGCTGAATGTGGCACCAATGCCTGATGATGAATGGCTCCTCAAAGAAACCTTCCCATAGTAGGCACTCGAAGTCCCCTATGGGTAAGGGTGGGATTCTTGCTCGGGAACACCTGTGTGCTAAAAAACACTACAAAATTAGCTTAACAACTGAAGCATGCAAATAAATGTCAAATGACAATTCCAGATCTAAAATAAAAATCTAAAATCTTCCTTCTATGGCTACATTCACCTACATTTTATGATTTGTGAGCCTCCCCTAGCCTTAGCCCACCTGATTACTGCGCTGCACATGTGGCTAGTAGCCTCCATGAAGATTTCATTGTCTCTCCATGATCTCCATGATATTTGGATTTAATCTCCACTCTCTCCATCATGTGTGCATTTGATGCATCACTTCCTCCATCACTTCATCATTATTGCTCTATGATCATACTTTTATTACTCCATGATCTTAATTTGACTCTTCCACTATCTCCATGATCTTCCTCATTAATGATCCATGATCTCCACTCTTCCTTCATTAATAAGATTCTCCCCTACTCCATAATGCTGATCAACTATCTAACTAACCCACATTCACACAAAAAAAGTGGATTTTATTCATCTATGGGGTTTAGGGGTCCCTCCACCCTCTTATTTACTTAATTAATTATAAAAAGTAAGAACTTTAATATTCCAATTAACTAGTGGAAAATTGTGAATATTACAGTCCTCCCCGCCAATTTTTTTTCTTATCCTCAAGCAATTGCAAAAGTAGATACTACAACAATCCATATCCCTCCAAATGGCATCCTCATATGGAAGGTATCCCCATATACTCAAATGTGCTATGTATGCCCAACTCCATATTTTCCTCTCTAGAATGTCTAAAACGGCCTCCAAATGTGAAGTTAGATTCCTCTCCTCGTCAATAAGCCCCCAAGTGGCAACCATTTGCTATACAAAAGCCTCCTCTCTACATGAGTTATATGAAGTGAAGTGGTTTCTTTCCAAAGTGGAAAGTCCCAATTCATGAACTATCTCTCCAACCCATGCTACATAGAGCAGATTGTATCTCTTCAAGCTTCCATCCTTGGTCCTATTGGCCTTTCATTCTCTAAGCATCATCTCAACACTATGAAAAATAGGAAATAGAGACATATGGGTTGACATGTAAAATGTCGGACCATATTCTGCCAATAGAAACCACCACAACAATGCCTCTTGCTGCCACACTACCTCATCATCATACCAAGTATGTTGGCCATACTCTCTTAACATAAATCAATGCAGTAAGGCCTCCTATTTCCATCCTCCATAATCATCATGCAAGGTATGGGAGAATGTCATCCCATACTCTCCTAAGAGTAACCAAAGCAATAAGGGTTCTTGCTGCCACCTCACATCATCATAATGCAAGTCATGGAAAAACAACATATTGATTGACATGTAGAATGTCATATCATAACAACATAGCCAATATCCCTACTGCCACATCATGTGAGTGCCATGCAATGTCCCAAACAAAAATACATCCATGGACACAGGAGATGTAATGTGATGGCCAAAATATCTCAATAGTAACCAACTCAACCATGCCTCCCACTGCTCCATCACACCAGTACTATGCAAGGCATGGATCATACAAATGTGAGATGTTGGGTAGTAACCATACTCACCCAAAAGAAACCAGTGCAGCCATGCTTCTTGCTGCCCCATTTCATAGATTTGCAAGTAGCCTTTCAAACAATTTCTCATCATCCTCACCCATCCATCCAACTGTGGGTGATGACTACCATCATGCTCCAACTTGGCATCCACCCAATTGAGAATACCATCCTTCTCAATCCGATGATAATCTTTTCACTCCCTGATATGTTGAAGTGCATCATCCTTGAGGTTTCTCCATGAGAACCTCTCATCAATGACCCGGTAGAACCCATGAATTTTTGGTTATGCTATAGGAAAAATATTCTCTTTGAGCTATGAGGTGATCATAAAGAAATATCTATCATAATAATGGAACATGTTATCCATCAGAAGATGTCTATCATCTACCATTTGCCCATCCAATGCTTCATAAGTGAAGCGGTCATCAGAATGCTCCAATAATAGTTGGGCCTCGGTCTCATCACTACTCCTTAGTGAGAGTGCTTCTAATCTCCATAATGGTGTGTTTGTTGTCTCATGACCATACACAATGCTGAAATCATAGCCCAAAATTTTACTGATTAGGACTATGCTCATCCTATCCTCCGAAACTCCACACTTTAACACAAAGTGTTGTGTGTAGCTCAACACTGAACAACTAGGATGGTTATACATCTTCTCCTTGAGCGAGTCAAGGCTCCTCTATGCAATGATAGTTTTCTATTCCAAATCAGTAAGGTGCTCCAACCCTTGGTTATGCAATTTCCTTGATGGAATGACCCCACAAATCGCAAGCTGGGGTGCTGAAATAATATGGGATGAAAATGTTTGCAAAGCTTGGATCAGCTGAGGCTTAGGAACATCTTGAAAAGCAACAATAGTTCCTCCAACTGGTGCAATGTTTTCTCCAACTACTGGTGATGATGGTGACTGCTCCTCTACTGCTGCACCAAAGCTGGTATCTACCTCCTCTTACTCATGCATCTCTTGAATCATTCATGAGACTCCCAATGTCAAGAGGTCAACACCATCTTGCAAATATGCAAGTGCTCCTTCTCCTGATGCAAGTACTTCTGAAGTTAGTGGTGGTGGTAGTTCCTCTTCCTTCGGAGTGATACTGTTGACATCTTCCCTTTGCTTCTCACATACTTCCTCATCAATGTTCAGAAATCTATCAATGGAAAGTACCCCTGGTTTTCTTTTGTCAAACATCTTTACTACCCTTTGAGTGAAGTTTGCATAAGTAGTCACTCTTGCATCATATGACTGAACCCCGAATCCTTTGTTTTACCCTCAAGGTGGAGCGCTGCAATCTTAATAGCCTCTCTTTCTACTATTGGATGTAGCTGGAAGAAGGCATCTAACTTCTTCCTCCAACATTTTTCTATGCTTGTGGATGACCCATCAAATGTAGGCAAGAAGAACCTATAATTTATGTGCCTTTTTCTTCTATTTCTGCTACGAGATCTCCGTTCTTCTTTGATCTGGAAAAACTTTTGGAGAGTTGAATTCTCCTTGAATGCTCTTGATTGAGATTTGTACTCAGCAAGATAATCACTTAGAGTCGCATGTTCTAAGTATCCTCCATCTCCATGCCATTCACCTTCCTCTCCAAATAAAGTGGACATAGTAGATTGTTGTGGAGATCTTTTCATTTCCAGTGTCTTTGCCGCTGATAGGAAGTGCCTGGACCTTCCTCATTCTGAAACCTTCTTGAGGTCTCTTTTTTCCTCTCCTCATTTAGTTGACCTCTTTGGAGAGATCTTACACATATCTAAAGAGAAGTGTTTCAAAGTTTAATCCCTCCGTCATTATAGATATCTACTTTCTGCTTCTTCTTCTGATGTCATGAAATGCATTTCCCACAAGTTGAGCCAAAGATCATGCTCTGATACCACTGTAATATCCAAGAATGGGGAAAGACAATAATACACAACACAATAGCTAGAAACTACATAAATGTACACATAAGATATAAACACCATAAAAATAGGCAGAATAGCTGAGCCATTTTATTTATAAGGGGGTGAAATAAAATATACTCAGTGCTAAAAAATAGAAACCCTCAAGACGACAGAGAAGGCTAGAGTGGCATTGAAGTCCTCTCAATGAAGGCACTGTGTAACTGTTGATCTACTAGAGGCCATATTACATTGTCCCTTATGAAAATGCTGGAAATATAATTTTTGGTTGAAAGGGAATGCGTAGATCAGGTTGTTCTAGAACTCAGATGATGCAAGGATTTTAGATTCGAGCTCTATGATGAAAACCCAAAATAACCCAGAAATGATTTCCAAATTGGACAACCTTGGAAAATCACACTTCTAGGGCTTGCAATATATGATTGTTCGGTATGAATATTTGTGGCATGAGCTAAATATATGGTGGCTGAAATCCTGCACAATCAACTTAATGCATGAAGGGCTAATCCCTTCTTCATATATCCAATCTAGAAGCTTGAGATCTAGCTTCTCCTTCCTCCTCTCAATGTTGCAGCTGCTGAATACAGAACTGCTAGAATGGACCATGTTCTTAAGGAGGCTAAAACTATAGCCTACTTCTAGATGATGCAATAGAGCTAAATACTGATGGGAATAGTCTCTCTAAAGTGAGGGGATGGTCCCTCACATGATTCCAAGCTGAAATAATTGGAACTTGCTCTCTCCAACAGATCTACAAGACTGGACTGCGCAAATCCTGGGGGAAATGTCGCTGCATGGACATGTATAATGATGACTTGATTTGGGATATCAATATGATTCTCTTCAAAGACTGAATATAAGCACAAGATGAAAGGTTGAACCCTCCACCAGTTTTCTAGCTGAAATGCTAGAAACTACCTTCTTCCTCTCAAACTCTCAAGTAGTAATGCGTAATTCTTGAATCCGTATGTGTTGTAGAGAGGGGTTGAATGTAGCACCAATGCTTGATGATGAATGGCTACTCAAAGAAACCTTCCCAGAGAGGCACTCGAAGTCCCCTGTGGCTATGTGTGGGATTCCCGCTCGGGAAGACCCGCGTGCTTAAAAACACTATAGACTTAGCTAAACAGTTGAAGCGTGCAAAGGAATGTCACATGACAATTCCAGATCTAAAATAAAAATATAAAATATTCCTTCTATGGCTGCGTTCACCTTCCTTTTATGATTTTTGAGGCTACCCTAGCCTTGGCCCACCTCATTACTACGCTGCACATGTGGCCACTAGCCTCCATGAAGACTGCATTATCTCTCCATGATCTCCATGATCTCTACATTTAATCTCCACTCTCTCCATCATGTGTACATTTGATGCACCACTTCCTCCATTACTTCATCATCATTTCTCTATGATATTACTTTTATTACTCCATGATCTTACTTTGACTCCTCCACTATCTCCATGATCTTCCTCATTAATGATCCATGGTATCCACTCTTCCTTCATTAATAAGCTTCTCCACTACTCCATAATGCTGATCAACTATCTAACTAACCCAAATTCACACAAAAAAAGTGGATTTTATTCATATATGGGGTTTATGGATCCCTCCACCCTCTTATTTACTTAATTAATTAGAAAAATTAAAAACTCTAATATTCCAATTAATTGGTGGAAAATTGGGAATATTACATAACTGTCCAGATTATGTAAAATTACTATGATAGAGGTGAATAAAGAATATAGAAAGAATGAATTAAAATATCAGTTACAATAATCCAAGTCATATGCCTGAATTCATCTTTTATTAAATTTAATTATAGAGTGAACAGTTAAAATGATAAAACTCATCATAGCTAGAAGTCTGAGATATGTACATTGTGACGACTGACTTGTAGATGAAGGACTTGTAGTAAAGTCTTTGGAAAGGAAAGATGAAGTGACAGTTGTAGAATTTGTGAAGTTTTAAGAACCTGTACAAAAACCACATAGATATATGTGTTAGATACAGATCATATATAATAAGTAGAAAAAGTGACACTACTTTAACAGTAATTAATAATACAAACTATATATGTTTAACAAAGCATGAGGGAGTGGAGTTCCTCCTGTATATGATAGTGTAAAAATAATAAGTTCAGAAAAATAACAATAGGGTAGAAATTGAATTATGAATTGAATTATGAACTTTAAGTATGAAACTGACTTATTAATTATTGTACTGAATAATAATTTTTTTTACCTGAGATGCGGGGTGAAACCAAATATAGGGTATCTGATGGAAAATTACAAATCCGAATAAATCTGGAAAAGAGGGGTTTTCTTGTACAAGAAAAGATCATATTATGCTGAGGAAAAGTTATAACTAAATTTTAATTTTCCGAATGACAATTATTACATAACATTCAAGCTTGAATTGTATGCGGGATAGTTTATGCAAAAGATCAGATGCTAAAACCTGAAAGAGATAGAGTGGCTATTTGAATATAAAGTGAACCTAAACTGGAATTTAAACAGAAACATTTTATACCTCAAAGTTTACACAAATACCAATGGTATTTCATCGACGAACTGATTATATTAAAAAGTTGAGAGTATAAATAAAATATAGATATCAACTATATAGCAAATTTCATTACAACTGCAATGCTAGAATCGATTTCCAATTCATTTAACAAAAACGTTGTTAAGTTAAATGAAACTTAAGGAAGTTAAAATTAACAAAAAATTGAGTGCAAACGAAACTTAAATAGTGAAATAGAAATTTTACTAGCACTATTTATAATAGTTCCTACAGGGAAATGCACATATATTATGGAACTTTTGTATGAGTTAAAGAAAAAGTGAAATCAAGAAATTCACATTAGATGGAGATAATTTTATAAAATCAAATTATATCGAACAATTCTTAGCCAACATTTCCATGCTTTAAAACACCATGAAGGTCAAAATCGTGAAAAATAGAGATAAACCGTAGGTTGGAAAAGAGAAAGAGGTTCATTATAAGTCTATCTAATTTTGGAATTTGAATTACAAATTTAATAGAAAAAATCTTCTTCACTTATATCCAGAGAAAGAAAAAAAAACGATGCATCCAAAAATCTAAGAAGGCAAATGATTGTGTAAGATTTATAAAAGGAAGCACGAGGGTTTGAATTGAAATCGAATTGTTCATGCAAAATACTAGGATTTTCTTAATTCATTTAAACCCATAACACAGCTAAATACGAGCTTAGAGGTAAACGGGTTTGGGGAAAATCGTTTAACAAATTTAACAGGGAATTCTTCTACATAACGTTGAACAATTTATTCCATTAAAACACAGAACTCAGAAATACCAAGCCTGATATCATTATCAAATCATAGGTATCACGTAAATGAATGAAATCTTTGGTAAGGAGGAAAACACACTAATATCAAGAAACATTACTTGTAATTAATGGCAGAGCTTACCTGCATACAGAAGAAAATAAAAATGCATTTGTGTGGATGTGACAGAGCTTCGTGAGTGAGGTTTGTATAGTGACGAAACCTATACGAAGAATGAATAAACAAATTTAGTGAAATCTGAAACATACAGTAAGAAAGAACAAACAACTTAAAAAACAGAAACTCTAAAACTATTTATGTGAATCTTAATGATCTCACATAGTTCAACGAGTAAGAGAAATGTGGAATTGATGTTACTGAGCTGATTCTGAGGGATGGCATTATAACATTGAGGAAAGGTATTCGACCAATAAATGATTCTCGGCATCGGAGGAATGGCATGCAACTAGAATTGAAACCTTCGCAAAGAACTTCACAAAATTAAAACGGTGGAAAGAAAAACGTAACCATAACTATAGTCACCAAGGCTCAAGGTAATACGGATGAAATATTCACTGTCAACCAAAAATAAAATTGAGCATACAACTGTCTCAACAATTTAATATGCCCATGTGAATAAACAATGCCAGACATATTGTTATTGAATGAGTTAAAAAATCAAAATGAGGGACAATAAATGGGTTACGGTGAATTTCTGCCACCATTGAAGTGCATGGAGATATTCTCACTTTTAGAATTATAAAATATACGATATGTCTAGATCAAACAATAAAACCAGAATCGTGGAGTATTATTTTTCCAATAGGATAAGATTGACATAAATACTCCTGTCACGTTTGGTTTCAAATGCAAGTTGTATAGTGGGTAAATGTAATTATATGGTTAGTGGTAAGTTAATTTAAAACGCTGGAATATGAAAATACCTTAGTACAAAGACGAAACCATTAATAAATGTTATGAATTAAAAATAGATACAAAGGGTTAGTAGAAAACATAATGAGGAATGAGACCTCAATTGAAACATTTCATATATATAAGCTCGAAATATTTTCCAAAATTAGATGTAAAATGATTTGGATATATGCGGTAGAGAATATGAGAAAGCTTATATTAAGGGTCAACAATAGATTTACGATATAGGGATATATCTGTCATAAGAGGTAACTTTAATACTAGTTAAAGTTAAAGGTATCAAAGTATATATTTATATTTGTAGAGATGTGGGAAGCTCTAGATACAAATTTCATAATTCTAATATTATAATATTAAGGGAAACTATTAAAAAAGTATACCTTAATATACATTGAACTAAATGTAAGTATGCCATGTTGATAAGGGAAATTCATTTTTAAATTAAAAGAACAAATGACTGCAAAGATATTCATAGGTATGAATACAATTATGGCATAATAAAAATACAAAAGACTGAAATAAAATCCTTTAATGACAATCTGTAAGAGGTTATACGATGACGAAAATAAACTAAGTAAAGGACAAAAAATCAGTTCTAGTGATATAAATAGGAAAAAATATTTGGGTAAGTAGAGTCGTTACAAATGGTATCTGAGCCCAGGTTGAAAACACTGGGCTTGTGTGTCACAACACAAAAAAAAACACCAAAATTATATTGCTGTAAATTTTTTTTCTTTCTCATGACAGAATTTGATGTACTAATTAAATGTTGTGTACAATGATTGAAGTGTAGAAATAATGCAACTGCTATTATGAATGATGAAGGAGAGTTATACGTGCATCTGGGGGGTGCAGGAAATCCACCAAATCAAAATTCTCAATTGCTGGACATGATAAGAGATATGCAACGTGAAATGGTTCAGCTAAGGACTACAAATGAACGATTGTTGCAAGCCAATGAAGAGCAAGAGAGGTTGATCAAGGAATTAACCTCACGGTCTAGTCATGAAAGTGAAGACCATGGAAGAAAGAGGAAAGAAGATGAAACCAACTCAGAAGGTTTTGTGTAATATTCCCAATTATCTTATTTCTAGTTGGAATATTATATGTTGCTTCTATTTTCAGTCTAGAAGAATAAATGGGGTAAGGATACCCTTAAATCTCTTTAGTAGTAATAAAACACTTCCAGTGTGAATGTAGATCAGTTTAGATAGAAAAAATAAATTCACCTTGGGTGTGAAAGGGAGCAATGCATGTGGACTAAATTAGGGCTGACCAAATCAACAACACTAGCAAAGAACAGAGTGGAGCTAGTGGGAACAACGTAGTTTTGGAGGAGGAGTCTTTGCATGGAAGTAACCTCATAAGTGAGTTGGGCCAAGGGTGAGGAAGCTCACCAAGAATATAAGGGAAGGGATGGAAGCTATGAGAGGCATTTAGAATATTTTTTATGTTTGAGTCTTATGACTTATTACATGCTTCAGCTGTTTAGCTGGGTTTGCTGTACTGTTTAGTACAACGGTATTCTCATGCAGGAATTCCACACTCTTCCTTGGAGGACTTGTTGAAGAAATCTGAGAGGAGTATTCTGGGCTTAATTTCCACCATCTGGCATTGGGCCAAGTATTCATCTATAGCCACATCATATTCTACTTGATATACTGCATTATTTTTCATGGTGTTGCAGTGGAAGGGTCAAAACCCCTGTTGATGAGCTAATTTCCTAGTGGAAGGATCAACCTTTCACTCGAAAATCTAGTAAGGAGAAGCTACAACCATTTATTTGTATTTTCAGCCATACATATGTAGATCTTTAGTTAGACAGTGTGATTCAGCCAAAGATCTGCAGATTATACTTTTGGGATTTCATGCCTTTCAAGAAACCCTTGCCGGGTTATCTTGAAATTGTGTAAAAGAGACTAGATCTCCATTTTTCAACTCTTTTGAGTAATATATCAACAGATCCATTTCTTTCTATATTACTATACTAGAAAACCTCATTAAACTGCACTGTAATATGCTTCAGAATTCCTGTGTTGTAGTAGTCATGGGGTTTTAGTGTTTTTGGGCTATATTGGGCTTGGGAGATCTGTTTAACTAAGCTAGAATGATTTGTTTATGATCCCATTGTATATTTGGATGCTATAATACATAAAATAATGGATCTATGGGCTTTTATTGACTATTATAGAGTAATTTTATGAAAAATGTGTTTTTGGTGCCCATATTGCTAATTTTACTAAATAGGAATATTACAGTGGTATCAGAGCTCTGATCTTGGCTCAGATTGTGGGGGAAATACATATATAGCCATGGAGGAGAGATATATCCCAAAAATCCTTCTCCAAACTGTGCAGAACATTGCCAAAGATATCAAAGAGATGATATTTGAAAGACAGAAGGAATCCCCTAGAGGGTTTCACCATGGAGAAAGCTCTGGCACCTCACATTTGTGGTGGGAGAAAATAGTAGCACAACCTTCTTCACATTGCTCCACTATGCCTACATTCCTATCTTTGGAAGGTGAGGAAGGAAGCCCTTGAGGGAAGAAACGTTGGGTCATTATTTTGTGGAATATTAATCTCAATCCCAAATATTCAAAGAACATTTGAACTTTCAGGAGTTCTGTCGGATCAAGGATGGTAGGAGATCCTTAAATCAACATAAAAAGGGGGAGTATATGCAGAAATAATATCTACAACACATTTTGGGCAGGTTCTTTTTTCCCTCTTATGATGGATTACCCAAGTGCACAACCAAGGCTTGGGTAGAGAAGTTTTACACCTATTTCCAACTCAACAGAGTTTCTGAAGTGGAGGCTATCAAAATAGAAGCATTGCACCTAGAAGGTGAGGCACATGAGTGGTGGTTCCATGGGTTATCTACACTTGGGCATGCTAGTATCACTTCATATTCAGACTTCACCAGGAGGCTGGTGGAGAGATTTGATCCCAGGGATCCGGAGGCTCACTTTTTTGAGCTAACCAGGCTCAAGAAATTGGGAGATTTAGAAACTTATATCTCTAAGTTTTTGAATATTTCATTCATGGTATCTGACCTCACTATGAACCAGAGAATATGCATTTTTATTGATGGTATGGTTGAACCATTGCATAGGTTGGTGAAATCCACTAGACCAACTACACTCCAAGAAGCTATGGAGAAGGCTAGGGATTTTCAGCATGTCTTACCCAAGGCCAAATCAACCTTTCATTAAAATATTTCTTCTTTCCCAAGGGTGAATTAGGAGAAGACATCTCTTTATAATGATTAGAGAGATATAAGGAAGAAAAAACTTTGTTTCACTTGTTGGGAGCCATGGGTATCAAACCACCAATTTGTTGTAGGGAAAGCACATTGCATTGAGATATTTTATGATGAGGAGGAGAGGACCAATGCTGTAGTAGCAGAAGGAGGTGGACCCCCCACATAAGATGTAGTAAAGGAATTGGCTCCAGCAAGAGGGACTCTTGTAGCTTTGCGAGGAGTTCCCAAGTATCTAACCTTGAGAGTTAGGGGCACTATTATGGGGCAAAGAGTATCAGTATTGGTAGATAGTGGAGCTACCCATAACTATATTGATACAAAGTTGGTGCAAAGGAGGGGAATTCACATAGAAGACTTCGAGGGGTTCTTAGTTCTGGTTCCAAGAGCTAGAACCATGCAGTGTGCCAAATATGTTCCAACATTAACCATCACTATGGGAACTTACACATTGATAGGCCACTTATTTTTGGTTGATAATCTAGACACAAATGTGATATTGGGTGTCCAGTGGTTAATCATCTTAGGAAAGGTTTCCACTGATTTGGAAACCTTACAGATGGAGTGGATAGAAAAAGGCAGTGGTAAACATCAGAAAAATCAAAGGCATACACACCTATCCACCTCAGATTGTCTCAGCCCATAGAATGGAAGTAGATTTGTGCAGAGGGGACATAGAATGGGCAGTAGAACTACGTTTGTCAGAAGCTGGAAGCAAGGATTCATTAGTACATCCAGATGTACAATCTATCTTCGACCAATATTCTACAGTATTTGGGGACATTCCACCTTGGAGACCTCCTGACCGAGGTTTTGAGAACACTATTGAGTTTGAACAAGGGATTCAAGCAGTGATCACCACACCCTATATGCATCCCAAAGCCTATAGAGATGAGATTGAAAAGGCCATTTAGGAGCTTTTGGCTTTGGGACATATCCGGCCTAGCACTAGTCATTTTGCCTCTTCAGTGGTCTTGGTGAAGAAGAAAGATTACACATTGAGTATGTGCATTGACTAGAGAGCATTGAAAAAAAATACCATGAAGAACATATACTCAATTCCCAGGATCGATGAATTGAAGGATGAACTAAGAGGGTCCAAGTATTTCTCCAAGATTGATTTGAGATTGGGGTATCATCAAATCAAGGTGAGGGATCACGATATCCCCAAGACAACATTCCGATGTCATTACGGGAATTTTGAGTTTTTGGTAATGCCTTTTGGGCTAAATAATGCTCTGAAAACATTCCAATCTTGCATGAACCACATCTTCCATGGTCACTTGAGGAAGTTTTTATTGGTCTTCTTTGATGACATTCTTATTTATAGCCGCACATGGGAAGAGCATTTACATCATATTGACAAAGTATTACGCATTCTTAAGGAGCAACAATTCTATGCTAAGCTCTCCAAGTGTGAGTTTGGAATCAAAAATATGCTTTACTTAGGCCACATCATATGAGTGGATGGGGTAAGAGTCCATGAAGAAAATATTCGTGATATTAGAGATTGGCCCGAACTAAAGAGTGTCACAGAACTTTGGGGGTTTGTAGGCATATGTACCTATTATCGAAAGTTTGTAAATTGGTTCTTTCAACTAGTAGCACCACTTATAGATCTAACCAAGAAGGGAGATTTTAGTTGGACACCCACAATGCAGAGAGCTTTTGATAAGCTCAAGGAGGTGATGAATAACTGCCCAGTATTGGTCCTACCTGATTTTACCCAACCCTTTGTGTTGGAATGTGATGCTTTAGGAGAAGGCATTAGGGTAGTATTGATGCAAGGGAGACACTCCATAGCTTTTGAGAGCCGAAAGTTGCTGCCATATGAGAGACTATACACCATATATGATAAAGAGAAGCTGGATATTATGCATGCTTTAGCCAAGTTCCAAAAATATTTGGTGGGAAATAGATTTCGAGTGAAGACTGGTCATAATAGTCTCCGATTTTGTCTTGTGTAGAAGAAGCTTCAAGAGAGGCAGCATAAATGGGTAAGTAAGATCCAATCATATGACTTTGACATAGAATATGTCAAAGGGAAGAGTAATGTAGTGGAAGATGCTCTATACAGGAGGCCAGCAACGTTGTCCTTGATGAGCATAGATGTAGATTGGAAGACTCAATTGTTAGTAGAATACTCCAAAGACCACATTGCATGTGAGATCCTAGATGGATTGGTGAATGATGAGAGGTATAGAGTAATGGATGAGGTCATCTATTACAGAGATCACATCTTCTTGGTTAGAGATTCTAATCTCAAGGAGAATATTTTGCTGGCATCACATGATTCCCCACTTGTAGGGCATCAAGGATTTACCAAGACTTATTAGGCTATTTGGGAGTGATTCTCATGGAAGGGTCTCAAGGAGAATGTACTCCAATGAGGGAGTGCATTGTTTTCCAATAGAACAAAGGAGAGCACAACCTTCCTGCAGGATTATTGCAGCCAATTCCTATTCCAGATGGGAAATGGGAGAGTATTTCCATGGAATTCATCACCCGTCTACCTACAGTTCAGGGTAAGGATTGTATCTTTGTATTTGTTGATAAAATAACAAAGTATTCACATTTCTTTGTTATATCTGCACGGTATAATTCTTCACAAGTAGCTGAGATTTTCTTCAGGGATGTGTTTAGACTCCATGGTCTCCCAAAGACCATAGTTAGTGATCGGGATAGCCACTTCATGGGTGGCTTTTGGCAAGAAATTTTTCGGTTTGTGGTTACTGAATTGACACCAAGTTCCAACTATCACCCACAAACTGATGGAAAACTGAAATAGTGAACAAGTGGTTGGAAGACTACTTGGGTAACTATGTTTCGGGCTAGCAGAGAGCATGGCTGCGTTGGCTCCATTTGGGGGAGTATTGCTACAACACAACTTTTCATATGTCCATTGGCATAACCCCATTTCAAGCCCTTTATGAGTATGATGCACTTTCATTTTCTGATGTGATTTTTGGGGAAAGCAAAGCTCCTAGAGAAAAGGAGTGGATTCAAGAGAGTCAGGATATACTCTGGGCCCTCAAAGACAACATTGCTACAGCAAAAAACCAACAAAACATATATGCAGACCGTGGTCGGATAGAGAGGCATTTTGAGGTAGATGATTTGGTCTATCTTCGTCTTCAGCCATATAGACAGTCTACACTCAAGGAGAACGGAGCTGAGAATCTCAAACCTCGGTTCTATGGACCATATAGGGTGATCTATCCTATTAGAGAAGTAGCATATGAGCTAGAGCTTCCTGTTGGCAGCAAGATCCATAACATTTTTCATGTCTCATGCCTCAAGAAGGCCATTGGACAAAATTTGGTTGCCACTATGGATCTCCCACCTATTGATGAGGAGTTCCATCTAGTTTTGCAACCAGAGGCTATCTTGGATACTCGGGAGATGCAACTAAGGAGCAGGGTGATCAAATAATATCTTATTCGATGAAGGAATATTCCTCATGAGGGTGCCACTTGGGAAGGAGAGAAGATTTGACAACATATTTATTTACTGTTGCTTAAGGACAAGCAACTTTTGGGAGGGGAGGACTTTAATATTCCCAATTAGCTTACTACTACTTGGAATATTATATGTTTCTTCTATTTTCAATCTAGAAGAATAAATGGGGTAAGGAGACCCTTAAATCTCTTTAGTAGGAATAAAACACCTATAGTGTGAATGTAGATCAGTTTAGATAGACAAAATAAAGTCACCTTGGGTGTGAAAGGGAAAAATGCATGTGGACTAAATCAAGGTTGACCAAATCAACAACACTGCCAAAGAAGAGAGTGAAGCTAGTGGGAACAACGCAGTTTTGGAGGAGGAGTCTTTGCATGGAAGTAACCTCATAAATGATTGGGGCCAAGGGTGAGGAAGCTCACCAAGAATATAAGGGAAGGGATGGAAGCTATGAGAGGCATTCATAATATTGTTTATTTTTTAGTCTTATGACTTATTACATGCTTCAGTTGTTTAGCCAGGTTTGTTGTACTGTTTAGTACAAGGGTATTCTCATGTGGGAATTCCACACTCTTCCTTGGACTTGTTGAAGAAATCTAAGAGGAGTATTATGGGCTTAATTTACACCATCCTACATTGGGCCAAGAATTCATCTACAGCCAGAGCACATTCTTCTTGAGAAACTGCGCTATTTTTCATGGTGTTGCAGTGGAAGGGTCAAAACCCCTGTTGATGAGCTAGTTTCCTAGTGGAAGGATCAACCTTTCATGCGGAAAGATAGTAAGGAGAAGTTATAGCCATTTCTTTGTCTTTTCAGCCATATATATGTAGAGCTTTAGTCAGACAACGTGACTCAGCCATATATCTGCAGATTATACTTTTGGTATCTCATGTCTTTCAAGTAACCCTTGCCGGGTTACCTTGAGATTGTGTAAAAGAGACTAGATCTCCATTTTTCAGCTCTTTTTAGTAGTATATTAGTAGATCCATTTGATTCTATATTTTTGTAGCAGAAACCCTCATTAAATTGTGCTGTCATATGCTTAAGAATTTCTATGTTGCAGTAGTCATCGCGTTTTAGTGTTTTTGGGCTATATTGAGCTTGGGAGATCTGTTTAAGTAAGATAGAATGATTTGTTTATGATCCCATTGTATATTTGGATGCTATAATACATAAAATAATGGATCCATGGGATTTTTTTGACTATTATAGCATAATTTTATGAAAAATGTGTTTTTGGTGCCTATATTGCTGATTTTCCTAAATAGAAATATTACAGTTTGAGTGTGGAAAAAAATGTGGACATAATTCTAGAAAGAAAAAGAAATTACAAATGGAATTCCGAAAAATGGAACCTCCCACTTTTGATGGAGAAAATGAGGAGGATGTAGAAGCTTGGCTTCTAAACATGGTTAAATACTTACAGGTGTATTAATACAGAAGTAATCTGAAAGCCAAATTGACAATTTACCAACTACAGGGTAAAGGCACCCTTTGGTGCTAAGAAAAAAAAATGGTACATGTGCTGGATGAGAAAATTGTTACCTGGGAAGAATTTCAAGCCAAATTTAAGTCTAGGTACCTAAATGAGAGGTATTATGATGATAAAGCTAAATAATTTCATGATCTGAGATTGGGACAACTCACAATTGATGATTTTGTTACCAAATTCACTAACTTGGTTCAATATGTGCCTTATATCAGAGAAGAAATGATTTTTAAACAACCTACCTACTATTTATAAAGAGATAATCGAATTTGATAATCCAAAAACAATGGATGAAGCTGTTCGTAAAGTAAGATTATATTATTAGAAATTTAAAGGCATAAATGATTAGCTGAAAAATTGTGAAAATAAAGAGAAAGGGAAGGGTGAATCAAACATAAAAAGAGTAAAACCAACATATTTGATTTTTTTGGAAAAAACCACCAAACGAAGAAATTTAATAAGAGTGGGGAAAATGAACCAACACAATCACATACTTGGTCTAAACAAAGGGATACAAACAACAAAAAGGAAAGTGTTGTAAAAATGAAAGAACCATTAAAGTGCTTGGGATGTGGAGAACCTTGCCTGTTACGTGACTGCCAACATAGAACAATTCAAAACATTGACGCAGCATGAGAGGGAACTACAGTGAACGACATTGCTCTAAACATTCCTAGGATCAGTGCTGCACATGAATATTGACATGCTGAACACCAATCAACCATGATAGAAATCAAAGGTATGATTTCTGAACAGTCGTTTCTATTTTAATAGATCCAGGAGAAAATTTAAGCTATTCTAGTCCACATATAGTGGAGAAGTGTAAGCTAGAATAAATAAAAAATCAGCAAGCATGGTTAGTGCAGTTAGCTACAAGAACAAAAAGAAAAGTCACCCATAAACTTCCAAAAACTGCTGTAAATTTAATTGATATGAAACTGAAATTCATTTAAATATTTTCCCTCTAGGATCCTATGATCTGTTAGTAGGAATGGACTCGTTAGAGAAACAAAAAGTAATAGTAAATTTCTTAGATAAAACAATACATTGTATAGATGGTGAAGGAAAAGTTGTGATATTAATAGGAAAACCAAAACCAATATCTATCAGTCAAATTTCTGCATTATAGCTCAAAAGGATAGCAAGAAAAGGCTATCAAGTGTATGTTATACAAGTGGAAGAATTGGGACAACAAACATAAAAAGAGGTTATAGAAAACTTACTAGTAATGAGAGAGGTTAAGGATGTGTTTCAAGAAGAAATCCCCCATCTACCCTCTAAAAGAGAAATTGATTTTTCATTTGAGCTGGTACAAAGAGATGCACCTGTTTCTAGAGCATCCTATAGAAGGAGCACTCTTGAACTACTAGAACCAAAACTGAAATTGCAAGAATTGTTAGACAGAGGGTACATCAGACCAAGTGTGTCTCCTTATGGATCACCCATTTTGATTGTTAAAAATAAATATGGCACATTCAGAATGTGTATAGATTACAGAAAGTTTAATAAGATAACTATTAAAAATAGATATCTTCTACCAAGGATAGATGACTTATTTGACCAAGTTAGAGGAGCTACTATCTTCTCTAAATTGATTTAAGGACAAGATATCATCAACTCATAATTAAATATGAGTACATCATCAAATAAACATTCAAAACTAGATATGGACACTATGAATTTGTAGTCCTACCCTTTGGACTTACAAATGTACCTGCTACGTCCATGTGTTTAATGAATAGTGTACTACACAAGTATCTAGACAAGTTTGTACTAGTGTTCATTGGAGGCATTTTAGTGTACTCAAAAAATGAAGAAGAACACAAAAAACATCTCATAATATTCCTACAAACACTTACAGAACATCAAATATATGTAAAACTCAACAAATTTGAATTTTACAAGGATAAAATTTAGTGCCCGGGTCATGTAATTTCAAAGGATGGATTAGCAGTAGATATAGAGAAAATACGGGCAATAAAAAATTGGCCTGTACCCACAGATGTGCCAACCATATGATCTTTTATGGCGATTGCTAGATACTACCGTAGGTTTGTTGAAGGATTTTCAGCATTAGCCTATCCTATTACTTCATTATAGAAAAAAGGAGTAATGTTTGAATGGACAGAAAAATGTCAAAGTAGTTTTGAGCAATTAAAACTGAAAGTAAGTATTGCCCCCATATTGAAAATTGTTGATCGAAAAAAGGAATTTTTTGTGTGTAAAAATGCATGTGTGGAAGGTTTAGGAGGAGTATTACTGCAAGATAATTCAGTATTGGCATATGAGTCAAGAAAACTGAAGAAGCATGAATATAATTATGATGTGTATGATTTAGAACTAGTTGTTGTTATACATGCATTAGAGATGTGGAGACATTATCTGTTGGGAAAGAAGTTCATATTAATTACAGATGACATAAGCTTGAAATGCTTCTTTACTCAAACATATTTAAATGCTAGACAAGATAGATGGTTATATTTCCTTAGTGAGTTTGATATAGAAATCAGACACATTAAAGGAAAGGAAAATAAAATTGCTGATGCTTTGAGTAGGAATGCTCATCAAATTTTGACCCATGCAGGAAGTAGTGTGAAATTTGAGATAGAAGAATAGAGTCATGAAGTGTTGATGCAAGATCAGGAGTGTGTAAAATTGGAAGAGAAATTACAGAAAACTAATGTGGTGGGATATACAAAAAACCAGAAATGACTTATTTTTTATAGACAAAGATTGTATATTCCTAATGTGAGATGTTTAAAACAAGAAATTTTAGATAAGTATCATAAAATACCTTATGCAGGTCATCCTGGTTATCAAAAACTGATTTCATCATTGAGGAAGAACATGTTTTGGCTAGAGATGAAAAAATATGTGGTTGATTATCTAGAAAGGTGTTTAGAATGTTAGCAGGTAAAAGTGGAACATTGAAATCCTCTGGGACTATTGAATCCTCTCCCTATTACATAATGGAAGCGGGTAGTGGTTTCCATAGATTTCATTACCGGACTGCCTAGAATCAAATATCAACATGACTCTATAATGGTGGTTGTAGACACTTTAACTAAGGAAGCACACTTTTTACCAGTACAATCTAGTTTTGGCAAATTTCAAGTAGCCAATGTTTTCATGAAAGAAATTGTGAAATTACATGGAATTCCAAAAATGATTATATCCAAAAAAGATGCAAAATTTACTTCAGCCTTTTGGAAAATTCTATTTGGAGGAATGTGTACCAAATTGAACTTTAGTACCACTTTCCATCCTCGAACAGATGGGCAGACTGAAAGAACCAATTATATTTTAGAAGACATGTTGCATATGTATGCGATGAAAAAACCCACAAGGTGGGAATATTTTCTTTGTTTGGAAGAATTGGAATATAATAATAGTTGTCAAGCTTCTATTAAGATGAGTCCTTTTGAAGCATTATATGACATAAAATGCCATAATTCGCTTTGTTGGAGTCAACCAGAGGATAAGTTGATTCTTGGACTAGATGCACTACAAGAAATGGAAAGAACTGTGAAGAAGATTCAACAAAATTTTAAAACAAATCAAGATCGACAAAAGAGCTATGCAAACAAGAAAAGAAATCACAGAGCATTCAAAGTGGGAGATCATGTTTATTTGAGGATTAAGCCTCGCAAAAGTACCTTATATGCTGGTAGTTGCGCTAAGTTAGCACCACGCTACTATGGAGCATTTGAAGTTTTAGAAAGAGTAGGTCTAATAACTTACATATTGCCTCTACCTAGTCATATTAAGGTTCACAATGTTTTTCATGTTTCCTTATTGAAAAAGTATGTACATGACCCTACTCATGTAATTGATTGGACTGTGATACAGTTGGAAACAGAAGGGGAATTTCTTTCAGAGCCCCTTCGTATACTAGCATGGGAAGAAATCGAGCTTCAGAATATAACCACAGCTAGGGTGAAAGTGTAGTGGAGGAACTTTACACCTAGGGAAGCTACTTGGGAGCGAGAAGAATAGAATCAAGAGAAATATCCATCACTATGTGGGAAGTGCACTGATATAATTGCAACACCAATGACATTGTTTTGTTTTAGAGTGGGAATATGTAATATCCCTATTTTGTTTCTTTTATTTAGACAGTTGAAAATATTAAAGGTTAAGTGGACCTAAAGGAAAACTATATTTGGACATACTATTTTTAAATTAAATAAATATGGAATTTAATTATTGTGCAAAAACCATAGTAAATTGGAGACCAAGATTTTAAGTCCATGAGGATGGAATTAAATCCAAATACTTTCCCAAAATATCCAAAAATCCTTGGAGAAAAAATAAAATAAAATAAAATATTAGATGGTTGATAAGAATCTAATAGATACCTCAATAAAGCGAAAAGTTACTTGGAAGAGGTAAAATAAAACTAGAAAGAGGGAAAATCTAGTTTTAAAGAGTGTTTGTGGAAAAAACAAAAGTTAATCTTGGCTAAAGGAAAACATCATCCCGAATTAACTGGACGTAGTTATGGAAATATGATGGGGGAAAGCAATCTTAAATAAGATATTCCTAGGTAGACAAGAGGTTGTCTACACTTGGTAGGAATTGTTCTCTACTCGGGGGGAGCCACAGATGAAACCTCAAGGTTGGGTGGAAAATAGTCTTTACCAGAATTGGTATCCACAGTTATTAAATTATGTCTTATGATTATGTTATTATGATGATGATTGATTAAGATTTAATATGGTTTAGTTATGAGTTTAGCTGAAAACTGTGTATCTTGAATTATAAATCTGTGTGATAAGCTATTTTATTATTTGGGAATAAAGTGTCATGTGTATTTAACAGAAAAATAACTATAGCAAGTATAGTTAATTTTTCAGTATAATTACACAGACTAGAAGAAATAGTTGACCAACTACAAAATCTCTAAACCCAAATAGAAGGGTATAAATTTGTTGTTAGGTCTATGTTAAGTACTATATTACAGATATAGAATACATCATTGGGATTAAATATCATTCTAAGTGTGCTAAAAAAAAACATAGAAAGTGACAGTAGAAATACATAATTATTTCTGTAAACAAAGAAGGAAGCAGAGATGAATACATTTGAACTGATTTATTTCAATTAAATCAAGAAAGTACAATTCTGTACAAATAACTTACTTTAGAATCAAGCTGCACAAATTCCTAAATTAGGAAATATGCATATATCTAGATACAACATGTGTTTTGTAAAAGAACCATGAAATAATTATATATATAGAGGCAATATGTATATTGAAGGGAAATTATATAACTGTCCAGAGTATGTACAATTGCTCTAATAGAGCTGAATAAAAGAATATAGCAAGAAAGAATTAAAATATTAGTTACAATAATCCAAGTCATATGAATGAAAGTCATCTTTTATTAAATTTAATTACAGAGTGAACAGTTAAAATGATAAAACTCATCATAGCTAGAAGGATGAGATATGTACATTGCGATGATCGACCTGTAGATAAAGGAAACCAGTAGTTAAGTCTTTGGAAAGGAAATACGAAGTGACTGTTGTAGAATTTGTGAAGTTTTAAGTACCTATAAAAAAACCACATAGATATATATGTTAGATACATATCAAATATAATAAGTAGAAAAAGTGACACTACTTTTATAGTAATTAATAATAAAAACTATACATGTTTAACAAAGCATGAGGGAGAGGAGTTCCTCTTGTCTATGACAGTGTAAAATCAATCAGTTCAGAAAAATAACAACAGGGTAGAAATTGAATTCTGAACTTCAATTACAGAACTGACTTATTAATTATTGTACTGAATAAGAAATTTATTTACATGAGATGCAGGGTGAAACCAGATACAGGGTATCTGATGGAAAATTATGAATCCGAATAAATCTGTAAAAGGGGGGTTTTCCTGTACAAGAAAAGATCATATCATGATGAGGAAAAGTTAACAAATGAATTTTAATTTCTGAATGGAAATGATTACAATACAATCAAGCTTTAATTATTTGTAGGATAGTTTATGCAAATGATCAGATGCTAAAACCTGAAAGAGACAGAGTGGCTATTTGAATAGAAAGTGAACTTAAAATGGAATTTAAACAGATACATTTTATACCTTATACTTTATGAAAATACCAAAGGTATTTCGTCCTCGAAGTGATTATATAAAAAATATGAGAGTATACATAAAATATAGACATTAATTATATTGAAAATTTCATTACAATTGGACTGTTGTTATTGATTTCCAATTCATTTAACAAAAACGTTGTTAAGTTAAATGAAACTTAAGGAAGTTAACATAAACAAAAATTCAAGTGCAAACGAAATTTTAACAGTGAAATAGAAATTTTACATGCACTGTTAATAATAGTTCCTACAGGAAAATCGACATATATTATGGAACTTCTGTATTAGTTCAACCAAAAGTGGAATCGATAAATTAATCTCAGATAGAGATAATTTTATAAAATCAAATTATATCAAACAATTCTCAACCAACATTTTCATGCTTTAAAACACCATGAAGGTCGAAATCATGAAAAACAGAGATAAATTGTAGGTTGTAAAATAGAATGAGGTTCATTATAAGTGTATCTAATTCTGAAATTTGAATTAATAATTTAATATAAAAATTCCTGTTCATTATATCTAGAGAACGAAAAATAAAACGATGCATCCAAAAATCTAAGAAGGCAAATGACTGTGTAAGATTTATAAAAGTAAGCATGAGGGTTTGAATTGAAATCAATGTGGTTGTTGGGCCACTAATTTGTATTATTATTATCACTTCTTAACATCCATTTCATACATTTCTAATGTTCTTTTATCACATTATTTATCATAATTTATTATATAATTCCATTTCATAATTATTTATGCTCTTTTGGATAAATAATACTTGTTCTCCTTTATTTTAATAAATTAATGATTATTATGCATGATTTATCCAATGATAGTTTATTAATGAATTCATTATAACATCACTCACTATTTTAGCCTTCAAGGTCTCTTCCAAATTGCAAATTTGATCTTTAGTTGATAATTAAATATTCCAACTTAGAAATTCGCAGGGATAACAAGAGACAGTTTTGCGTTGAACATTTTGGAAAAACGTAGAAGAATCCTGAAAATCCGAAACATGGGTTTTGTGAAGAATGGACCAAATTAGTTTTTTCACAAGTTGATTTCCAAAATTCAGTCATGGTTGAGAGAAACGCAGGGTTCTTTGAAGGACATATTTGCAGATTTTCTGTTGTTGCCATTTTCGAAAATTTCCCCAATTATAATTGCCAGATTCAACTTGTGCCAGTTCAATCATGATGGAAAGATCTTTCAGATCTCATATTTCTTATTGAGATTTTGTAATCAGTCATTTCCATTTGTTGTTTGTATATTTAAAGGGACACAAATCAGAGAGAAGGGAGAAGGCATAGAGGGTTAGCGTGCAAGAGATCAAGTTTTGTAACAAAAGAATTTTAATTAATTGAATGCAAGTCATTTTGCCACTCTTCTGATTAGGTGTTGCATTATCTTTCTTTCTGCTGATTTCATATTTTAGTTTGGTTTTACAACTGATGTTCAGTATAACTCTGCAATTGTTGTGAATACCTTTTTAATTTTGCAATCCATTTTAATTGTTGTCACAGTAGTTTGTATGTTCATTGATTTAAGCCTGTGATCCAATAATAGGTTGTGTGATTGTTCTTGCATATACTGTGTGCAATAGTCTTGAAATAACTAATGCCCTCGGGTTGATAATTTATGTGGGAAAAGGGTTTGAATATTATTCACATCTGGATACCAACATTTTGGCACCGTTGCTGGGGAGGCTAACAAAGGTGCAAGAACACGATTCATATTGATCTAAGGATCAATTTCTCGTCCTACAGAGGGAAATGATACCCTTCTCTTAGTCCTGAGCATAGTTGTTCTATTTCTCCTTTTGATTTATTTCTTAGGAACCCAAATCTCATCCTAGGGAGGAAAATGCTACATGCTCTAGGTCTTGAGTGTTAGTCATTTTTCCTTGCTTTTATTCTTGTTGATTTCTTAGGAACCAATCTCTCGTCCTAGGAAGGGAAATGCTACCATACTTTAGGTCCTGAGTGTTAGTCATTTTTCTTTGCTTTCCTTTTTTTTTATTTCTTAGGAACCAATCTGTTGTCCTAGGGAGGGAAATGCTACCCTGCTCTAGGTCTCGAGTGTTAGTCTTTTTTTCTTTGCTTTTCTTTCTGTTGATTTCTTAGCAACCAATCTATCATCCTAGGGATGGAAATGCTACTCTACTCTAGGTCTCGAGCATTAGCCATTTTTTCTTTGCTTTTCTTTTTTCTTATTTCTTAAGGCCCAATCTCTCGTCCTGGGGAGGTAAATTCTACCCTGCTTCAGGTCTCGAGCTTAATATTTCATTGATTTTCTTTCTTTATTTGTGTTTAAACACCCAATCTCTCATCTTGGGGAGGGAAGTTTCCCCTTGCTCCACATCCTGAGCTTTAAGAATTGTTTGAATTTTTTTTTCCCTTCCTTTGGTTCTCTAAACAAAGATATAAACAAAAAGGTAGAGGAAGGTCGTTAAAACTCATAGGATGAGGTCAACGAAGAAAGCATCAACACAATCTAGAACTCAGTTAAGGAAATTCAGGATGTGACAAATATGGGAAATCAAGACTATATTAGAGGTTGGTTTCAATCTGTTGTTTTCTTGCAACATCACTCCACACTTCAACAACTCTTGGCACCATCCTTAACAGGGAATTTGGTATCTCATACCAATGTATTTATTAACATACATTTTTGAAATACAGGTATGTGCATAATTAAGGAATTATTTTGAAAATTGCTTCACTGGAAGTACTCTTATATGTAAGTATATTTTATTTTTCAAAATAGAGTAGTGTAGTGTAGAATATAGAATGAATAAAGAGATAAATAAATAAATTTCTTTATATGTAAAAATAGTTGTTTTTGTTGCAACACGCTATGAAAATTAACATCGGTGATCAATATTCAAATTTATTTATGTATGTAGATGAATTATATTGAAAATAAAATTTCTACAAATATTCATATTCATTTTGATCACCTTCTTGGAAAAATTCCTTAATTATCAATCTTATCACTTGCGGGCTTGATGAAAATTCTGAAAAAAAAAAGTCGGAACAGTCATGTTTTGAGGGACCAAATGGGAATATGTTCAAGACCTATTTCTATCCTACGTATCCCTTTATGTATAATTTATAACCCAATTTGAAACAATCGATTTGGAATTGAAACGAAAAATTTATGACCAAAACATTGACAGGATGTCTAGTAGGCAGCTCAGGAACAGAGTTGACACAGTCCGTATTTTGAGGCCTAAATGACTAGATTTTGGAAAATTGTTTGTATAATATATTTTTATATGAATCTAGTTTACAATGCAATTTGAATCACTTTATTACAAAATCGTATGAGGAATTTATGACCAAAATGCTGGTTGTTTATCGTAAATGAGCACCCTTGAAACTCTGTTTTCCTAGTTGTTCACTAGCGAATTTGACCCATCAATTATTCATGTCTTAAAAATATGTTTCTATTAGAGATATATAAATAAATATACTTTAATTTCCAATTTGAATCAGTTCAATCCATCATCAAATGTAAACGTTATGCTTAAAATATCAATAGTTGGTTTGAGTTGGGAAATTGAAAATGGCTTTGTTATATAGGTTGTTCTAAGTCAATTTGACATATCATATCATGGAAATTTTAAAACATGTTTCTATAGGTGATATATATTTGAATTAGCTTTCATTTGGCTTTTGAATCACTCAAATAGGATGAATTTTTTTTTTTATCATTGAAACATTGCTTGTTAGTATGGTCGACCACTGCTTTTCCCCAGGTGACAAATAAATTTTGTTTTATTTTTCTGTGGATTTGTTTTACAGAGTAGCTGCTTGCTATTTTTTTGCATATGTCTTGGATCATGAGAGCTCGATGACCTCTTTTCTTCCATGATTTCATGTTTTATTGCACGTGGACACTCGTTTTTTTGCAGGTTCCAGGAGAATAAATGAGGTCAATTTATGAACAAGTGATTCTAGAAGGCAATGCTAATGAAATATTTTCAAAGAAGTTTCCTCACACGGAGAAAAAAACATGAATAATTTTCATCAATTAACGGATTTATAACATGAGAAATGGTAAATTTATTTCTATTTGAAGATCCAAGTCATTTCCGAAAAAAAACATTTTTCCATTCATTCGCCATTCACAAATAACATTTCTGCAACAAAAATCATAACCATTGTAACTTAAGTTATTTATTTATTTATTGTTTTTCAATAAAGAGTCGTTTATTTTCTGATTTCTCTTATGTTTTTATTCTTCAGCCATTGTTTACTTTAAAGTCACATTTTTTTGTTTTGTTCTCAAAATAAAAGGAGAGAGTTCTTAAGTTTCGTGATGTTGTTACTTTTTGATGCTGCTACTCGCGATGCTGTTACTCCAGATGATGCTACTCATGATGTTTTTACTCCTTGGATAATGCTACCCCATGATGCTACTACTGTAATATTCCTACATTAGCATGCAGCTAATAGGATTATTGAATTTTGATTTTTGCACCTAGTAGATGAATAAATGGGGGAGGAGACCCATACTTAACTTAAATCAGCTTAAAAACCCTCTTGGTATGAAAGGGGATCATTGTAGTAGCTGGATTTCACACCCTCATGTGTGGAAAGGGACATTTTTCTTGTGGACAAAGTCAAGTTTGACCAAGTCAATAACATGCATGAAGAGGAGTGGATCATCAATGCAAATAGCTCAATTTGAATAAGGATAAGCTTAAACAAACATATGAGAGTTAGCTTGAAGACACTTGGGTGTGAAAGGGGATGAAGCAGGTTGAAGAGGTCAACCTTGACCAAATCAAAAAATGTGATTTTGGAGGAGTGGCCTTCATAGAGATACAACACAGTTTTGGAGGGAGATTGATCATGTGCATGTGGAAACCCTAATGGGTGGGATAGAAGGTGAGGAGGCTCACACAACTTATAAGGAAGGGGATGGTAGCTATTTGAGGTTAGCTCGATGATTATATATTTTATGGTCTGCATGACTGTTTGGCATTGTCTTGCTGTTTAGCAGAGTTGCAGTGCTATTTAGCACAAGGAATTCCTATTTAGGAATTCCTTCTCCTACCTTGAGAGGCCTCTTGGAGGAGTATTGCATTTCAGTTTTCCACATTTAGGCTTGAGGCCAAGCGTCCTCCTTCAAATAAAATGCAGTTTCTATTGAGATCTAGGTTGTGTTGTAGGTTGTTACAGTGGAAGATCCACAAAACCACTTCCAGAGCTTGTATTTCAGAGGAGGAAGCCTTTCTTTCTCCGGGAGATTAGTGAGGGTGTCTCTGAGCTTCATTTCAGATCTTGGCATGTGGTCAATGTAATTTCCTTCTCCTACAGTGCAGTCCCTTGTAGGAAATACGTCATTTTACTTAGTGTTGCTGTAGCAGGGTCAAGACCCTTGTTTGTGAGCTTGTTCCCTGGAGAGAGGGCCAACCCTTCTCCCGGAAGGCTTGTATAGAGCATCTTCTTCCATTATCTGTAAATTTTAGCTATATCTATTCAGAGCTATAGTATTATACTTTTTTCATATCTAGATCTACAGATCTGCCATTTTTGTACCTGTACTTTCATGGCAGCCCTTGCCGGGTCATCCTTATTTTGTATAAAAATGAAGAGATCTCAATTTTCTCATCCATTGATGATTGTAAACTCTAGATATATTATTTATCACTTATTTCTCCATAAACCATCATTAAAATAACACTGTTACATGCTTCAGTATTTTCTGTTAGCAAAAGTCATGGGGTTTGGGCTTATTTGAGTTGTATTGGCTTGGGGAGACCTGTTTAACTTGGCTAGAGTGATTTTTTTTGGCTCCAATTATGGATGTGAGATTTATATTGCATATTATAAGGGATCTAAGTCCCATTTCTTACATTTATAGTGTAATTTACTGAAGACAGTATTTTTATGGCCCTATTTGCTGCATTTCACCAACTTTTGGATCATTAAAGGTGTAACAAGTTGTTGATGTAACACTAATTGATAGTATTTGTGTTTATTAACACATCTCATGAGTTAATAGCTTACTGCTGCTCCATCATTGTGTTTACATATTGTTGCAGTCCCATTCTTGGGCAATTTCCAGCCTTACTAGGTGTGAGAGGCATGTTTACCTCACCTAGTTTGATTGGTTTCTGATTTCCTCTTGGATTGGGTCTTAGATTATGAGATCTAAGGGCTCCAAGGGATGATCTTGGTTTTTGTAGCATACATTCCCGAAAAATGCATTTTTCAGGCATGCCTTGCTAGCAGTCCCATTTTGGGTATATTACAGTGGTATCAGAGCATGATCTTTGGCTCAGCCTGTGAGTTCCACCTATCAGAAGGAGAAAGATTAGAATGATGGAGAGGATGAGTTTGCTCTCATCACTTTTCAGATCCAAAAATAACCTCTCCGAGGAGGTTAAGCAGATGAAGGAGAAGAGATGCCAAGAAACTCCTAGAGGGTTTCAAGAAGAGGAAGGACCATGCATTTCCTATTCTCATAAATAAGAATACAAGAAGCATGGAGGACACTTGGATCATTGAATCCTAAGTGAATAGCTGGTTGAGTTCAAATCTCAACCTAGGGCCTTCAATGAGACTCTAGCCTTCCCACAGTTCATTCAACTGGAGGAAGAAAGGAGACCTTGCAGAACAAGAAAAATTAAGGGCAATAGGTTTCTATTTTCTACTTTTGATGGATCATCTTCAGCAAGGGATTGAGCAAGAAGAATTGAAGCATTCTTCCTACTACATCCATTAGTAGAGAGAGAAGTAGTAGAGATTGCAGCGCTACACATGAAGGGCAAAGCAAGCACTTGGAGGTTCAGTCACATGAGTCATGCAAAAGTATCTACTTTGGTAGATTTCACTCAAAGGGTGATCAAGAGATTTGATGAATAAAAATAAGAGAGGGAGGAGCCCTCACCACCTCTTTAGGAGACTTATATCAACACTGTCACAACCTTGGAGGAGTAGCCTTCAACATCAACAGTTGAGGGAGCCAACATAGTAGAAGAAGGAACTCTTGCAGCCATACAAGGGGTCCCCAAAGCCCATCAAGGTATGATTGAAATTCCACTTTCTATTATTGCGGAAAATATTTTAGAGGATTGTGGAAATCTACTGTTGCATGACCCAGGATCATCACTTACTGCTAATCTAGAGCAGCAAGGTTGTACTGCGCTATCCAAGAGTAGCAGTGGAGAAAGAAGTTATCATTCCTCATGGGAGCATTCAGATGTCAGCTTCATCCAGGAAGTAATGGAGGAATATATCACAAAGGGTAGACATCTTGAGATGAGAAGCATTTTCTCCTCTCTAGATGACACTTTCTCAATGAGCATGCCACAGCTCAAAGAGAGACTTCTACTTGCAGCATATCCAAGGCCTCATTGGTTTTGGAAGGCCATGCATGAGGAGGAGGTCTCATCAAGAGATCCCATTGGAGGTGCACTTCAACATTTCATGGAGTGAAAAGTTATTCAAATATTTGAGGAGGTTGGTGTCCTACCATGGGAGGATACCAAGTATTTGCAGAATGATATCTATCACCCACATTGGGATGAGTGGATGACAGTATGGAGCAAGAGGTTTCCAAACCACTTGCAGATCTATGATACATGCCAATAAGAAGCATGGCTGCACTGGTTGCTTTTGGGTGAGTATGGCTACTACCCAAAGATTCATATTTTCTTATCTCATGCCTTATGTCTCAATTATAGGCTGCATAAAAAGAAGGCATGGTTGTTGTGGCTGTTAAGAAGAGAGTTTGGACATCACATGTTAAATCTTATGTCCATATGTTTACCTTTGTTTGAGGTATGTCTCATGTATTCACATGTATTACTATTTAAGATGTATCTCATGTATGTACCTTGGTTTGGGAGGAAGGATAACTCCCACATGATGTGGTGTAAGGGAGCTTGTTTGTACTATGTTGATGAGACATCTCACATGTCCATCATTGTATTTTTTTCTACATGATTTTCATTTTGATAATGCAAGAAGGCAACAAGAGTCCTTGTTGCTATGGTTACTTTTGGGAGAGTATGGGCTGAAATTTCTCCATACTCATCATGATATTTCAGGAGAAATGTATGGCATATTCAAGGTGCAAAGAGGCTACCCTTCAAAATTAGAGGACAAGGAGAGGCTTCCACATAAGAAGAAGAGCTTCTCACATAGCAGCATGTTGGTGGATGGCTTTGGCATGTGCAATGTGAAAAATAGAAGTCATGGAGTGACAAGAGCCTTAACACTAAGGCCAACAACGCTGTCACTAGAGAGTATGTTTCTATTGATGGAGTGTTCCAAGGGGAGTATGCATCCTTCCTTTTTGCAGATTTTTATGAGGAGATTCTCATGGGAGTACTCATCCATGGACCTCAGTTTCAGCCAACTCATTATGCATGATAATAGATACATTTCTATACTTATTGTTCCATTGAGTATCTGTATCTTCTCACCATCTATGGACAGTGCATTGCTCCACATGAGAGCAAGATTATTCTTGGGTTACATGGTCACTTCAGGGCCAATCTTTATAATGATGATAACCCATATCTACATAACTTTGGGCAAGTGTATAATTGTTTTGATTGTGCTCAGCTGATATATATTTCTGATTACTACCACATAGTAGATGAGCAAACATGTGCAGCTAGTAATTCATTGATAAACAACTTGCCACATGATATTCTCAAGCAGCAGTTGGGAAGACTGCAATGTATCCACTTGATAAACCATTGGTATCATCCAAACGTACATAAAACCTTCAGCAATTTTCTATTTTGGATACCAAATGGTGATGATGTGCAATTCATTTTGAATGGGATGATTTGGGCCAGCATGATTCATGACATGGGAGGAAGGATCCTTGGAGATCTAATCTCTTTCTTGCCACTTGAGGGAAACCTTATTGCAGCCCAAAAACAACATATGATCTACACTTGTCATAATTGGAGAGGAAGACAGTGTGGGGTAGGCCATCTTGTCTACCATGTTCAGTTATTCAACCCACCTACATTGTAGGAACTAAAGGTGGAGGAGATCTTTCATGAGTTGCCTTGTTGGAGGGTGACTCATCTTGTATGGATGATAGCTTGGAGGTGGAGATTTTAAATGGGAATGATAGTTCCCAAACACATTTGAGACTCCATGCCTTAGAAGGAAACTCTTCAGTTCTATCCTTGCAGTTTCTTAAGGACAAGCAACATTTGGGAGGGGAGGACTGTAATATTCCTACATTAGCATGCAGCTAATAGGAATATTGAATTTTGATTTTTTCACATAGTAGATGAATAAATGGGGGAGCAGACCCATAATTAACTTAAATCAGCTTAAAAACCCTCTTGGTATGAAAGGGGATCATTGTAGTAGCTAGATTTCGCACCCTCATGTGTGAAAAGAGACTTTTTGCTTGTGGGCAAAGTCAAGTTTGACCAAGTCAACAACATGCATGAAGAGGAGTGGATCATCAATGAAAATAGTTCAATGTGAACAAGGATCACCTTAAACAAACATATGAGAGCTAGCTTGAAGGCACTTGGGTGTGAAAGGGGATGAAGCAGGTTGAAGAGGTCAACCTTGATCAAATCAAACAACGTGATTTTGGAGGAGTGGCCTACATGGAGATACAATGCAGTTTTGGAGGGAGATTGATCATGTGCATGTGGAAACCCTAATGGGTGGGACCCAAGGTGAGGAGGCTCACACAACTTATAAGGAAGGGGATGGTAGCCATTTGAGGTTAGCTTGATGATTATAGATTTGATGGTTTGCATGACTGTTTGACATTCTCTTGCAGTTTAGCAGAGTTGTAGTGCTGTTTAGCACAAGGCATTCCTGTTTAGGAATTTCTTCTGCTACCTTGAGAGGCCTCTTGGAGGAGTATTTCACTTCATTTTTCCACATTCAGGCTTGAGGCCAAGCATCCTTCTTTAGCTACAACGCATTTTCTGTTGAGAGCTGGGTTGTGTTGTAGGGTGTTGTAGTGGAAGATCCACAACACCACTTCCAAAGCTTGTATTTTAGAGGAGGAAGTCTTTATTTCTCTGGGAGATCAGTGAGGGAGTCTTTGAGATTCATTTCAGATCTTGGCATGTGTCCAATGTGCTTTCATTCTCCTACAATGCAGTCCCTTGAAGGAACTACGTCATTTTACTTAGTGTTGCTATAGCAGGGTCAAGACCCTTGTTTGTGAGCTTGTTCCCTGGAGAGAGGGCTAACCCTTCTCCCAGAAGGCTTGTATAGAGCATATTCTTCCATTCTATGTACATTTCAGCTATATATATTTAGAGCTATAGTATTACTGTGTTTTTTAGATCTAGATCTATAGATCTACCATTTTTGTACTTGTACTTTCATTGCAGCCCTTGCCGAGTGATTCTTATTTTGTATAAAAAGGAAGAGATCTCCATTTTCTCAGCCATTTATGATTGTAAACTCCAGATCTATTATTTATCACTTATTACTACATAAACCCTCATTAAAATAACGCTATTAGATGCTTCAGTATTTTCTATTAGAAAAAGTCATGGGGTTTGGGCTTATTTGAGTTGTATTGGCTTGGGGAGACCTGTTTAACTTGGCTAGAGTGATTTGTTTTGGCTCCAATTATGGATGTGAGATTTATATTGAATATTATAAGGGATCTAAGTCCCATTTCTTACATTTATAGCGTAATTTACTGAAGACGGTCTTTTTATGGCCCTATTTGCTACATTTCACCAACTTTTGGATCATTAAAGGTGTAACAAGTTGTTGATGTAACACTAATTGATAGCTTTGTGTTTCTTAACACATCTCATGAGTTAATAGATTGCTGGTGCTCCAATATTTTGTTTACATATTGCTGCAGTCCCATTCTTGGGCAATTTCCAGCCTTACTAGGTGTGAGAGGCATGTTTACCTCACCTAGTTTGATTGGTTTCTGATTTACTCTTAGATTTGTTTCTTAGATTATCAGATCTAAGGGATCCAAGGGTTGATCTTGGTTTCTGTAGCATGCATTCCTGAAAAATGCGTTTTTCAGGCATGCCTTGCTAGCAGTCCCATTTTTGGGATATTATAGCTACTCACGATGTTGTTACTCCTTGAATCCACGCTGTGAATCCATCACTGCTATTACTCTATTGGTGTTGTGAATCTGTCACTGGTGTTACTCCGTCGGTACTGTTAATCCGTCACTGTTGTTACTCTGTCAGTGCTATGAATCCGTTAGTGCTATTACTCCGTCGACACTGTGAATCCATCACTGTTGTTACTCTGTCGGTGTTGTGAATCTGTCACTGTTGTAACTCCGTCGGTGTTGTGAATCCGTCACTGTTGTTACTCTGTTGGCGATATGAATCCATCACTACTGTTACTCCATCGGTGCTGTGAATCCTTCACTGTTGTCACTCTGTCAGTGTTGTGAATCTGTCACTATTGTTACTCTGTGGACCTGTGAATCCGTCAATGCTATTACTCCATCAGTGTTGTGAATCCATCACTGCTATTAATCCATAAGTGTCATGAATCCATCACTGCTGTTACTCTAGAAATTTTTTCAAAGTGTTGGATGATGTTACTCTATCGGTGTTGTGACTCCGTCATTGTTGTTACTCCGTCAGTGCTATGACTCCGTCGTTGCTGTGACTCTGTCACTGTTGTTACTCCTTCGATGATGTTACTCCTCCAGTGTTGTTACTCTAAAATTGTTTTTAAGTATCCAATGCTGTTACTCCTTTGATGTTGTTACTCCTCGGATGCTGTTACTCCAGGAAATTTTCTAAGTGTCCGATGTTGTTACTCCTCTGGTGATGTTACTCCATGGTGATATTTTTCTAAGTACTTGGTGTTTTTACTCCGCTAAGGTAAGTTTCCACGTACGTCCTTGATTGAATTCGTGGATTTATTTGGTATTTTACTTATGACATGATCAACTATGACTGATGGCATACATACTTTACTTGGGGGGAGGTCTCGTATTTAAAGGATGATTATTATGGTAAGTCTTGCTAGGAATGATTTACTATTAATTCCTCATTATTATGTAAAGTGACTAATCCTCCTTCATGTCACCTTCCTAACATCGTTCTTTTTACCCTTTCCCTGTTATTACCTAAGTCATGGTTGTTGTTACCTCAGTCATAACTATTGTTGTTGGCCAATTTTCAAGTTGAATTCAACATATCTAGGTCTTTCTGATTTGTTTTTCTCTTTGGTCAATGGGAAATATTTTTAATGGTCTAGGACCTCTTTGACATAATGATTGGGTAGTAAATTTATCTTTTTTTATCTATAAACATAATCTTATTTTTAAGGAATAATTATGCAAAGATGATTTCATCATGCCAGCTTTCAACTTTCCTAATTGGTCAAGTCCCTGATCTTGTAAAATTTATGATGATGACCACAAAATTGTATTTAAATCTTTTCGCCATTATCCAACGAACTATTCCTCAACCCAAATCTTAGCAATGAAAAATATATTTATCAGCAGTAATTTGAAGGTTATTAGTTTTTGAGAAGAAAAACTATCAAAGCTGAAAATAGTTACTACACAACTTTTTACGCAATCCCTAGCTCTTAAGGAGCTGACCTGCTACCCCACCTATTAAGTAATCTTTAATTGATTAAAGATAACCATAAATGAGTTTTAAACATAAATAGTCAACTAGAGGATAGGAGGTCTCATCACAAGTCGACCTACCATGATCATAGGTCCTGATAAAGTGACATTACCACTGTTGGTCACCAAGCCACGGTAATGGGTTTCGGTTATAAAACTGAAGGACAAGAGGCATCATCATGAGCCGAATTTTTCACTTTTGTTAGCTCCCATGAATGGCACTATTATTAACTGGTTACCATGGCAGAACAATGATCTTCAATTGATATCTAAGTAAATTGAAAGCCTTTTATAACTATGCACTTATTTCTAATAGATGGGACACTGGCATCTTAATGGGTTAAAAATGCATCCCTATTGAGGCTATGGATGCTTGCTGCTAGAAGTGGCTATGCCTATGGTATAGAAGTTAATTTAATACTATAATCTACTTGGTTAGCTTGTTTTCTCAAAGCTAATTTCTGATAAAGTTGACTGTTGCATATGCAAGGCTTTTCAGAACTCATGGTTCATGGGGTAATATTTAATTATTTCTTATGGTGGTTATGGTTTATATCTATTATTGAGTTATAAATATTTACTTTTCATGTTAGGGATGAAACTTTTAGGATATTTGATATTTGACATTTTGTATCATCTAATCTATAATTCATTTATTCTACAAGTATCATAACTTTAACCAAAGATAGTTGCTTTGCCCAATCACCATTTGTTCATATCTTAACAACACCACTAAGAGGCCTGATTCTGATTTTGAATCCCAGGTAATTGGACAGACCTTTAGAAGCAAAGAATGAGATAACTAATTCTCTTAATTTCTATGCTCATAACAACCAACGCTTATGGGTATAGGGAATGCATATTTTCCCTTATTATCCATTATTATCCCATGTCATTCACAATATGATTATGTCACTTTTATATGTAATGAGGTAATTGAGGTGATGAATTAATGATTAAGGATACTCATGAGATTTTTTATAGATGACAGGGAAACTAATAGTTTGGTGGAAGGAAACCCTGCTACACTTTTTTACTACTTTTTCATCTTGCATGGCTTCCACCTTTCGCATCACTTTCAACATCATCTCAGCCTACATCAACTTCAAGAAACGTCAATCCATACTGTCATTCCGCATTTTTTTATGGAGGTAAAACTTGAGGTGAAATAGCATAAGGTTTTGATTTTTTAAAAGTTTAGGAGAATGTCATGAAAAAACATTGAGCATAATTCACTCATATTTTTCAACCATTATTTCCCCTTCTTTACCACTTCCCATTTTTTAGAGATAAAATATTTCAGTTTGGGGGAGTGTTAATTTCATTATCATGAACATGCCATTAATATTATTTATCTCCATCGATCTCATTATTCATTCTCAAAATCTCCCTTATTCCATGTTGTTATTCAACAAACAAAGATTTCAACCATGATTGTAGAAACCACCCCAATTTGTTTTCTAGTGTAGCATGAGGGAATGCTAATTCTCCAGTTTGGGGGAAGGGTTTCTATGTGTGATGAATGATTTCTCATTTCTTCCTCATTTAAGGTATAAAATCCTAAAATTGATTTGTGTATATCCTTAAAACTATCAACTAGATTCTTCTGATTTTTGAACAACAAAGATGTATCATTAAACCTAGAAATTTTCAAGATAAACAAATTTTCTAATTCCAAAAAAATCATGCATTATTACCTAAAACCATTTTTCTGGTATATTGAAATACATTTGTTGCATTGATTTGATTTTTGGATTGGAGGAGCATTAATATAGTGTAAATTTGCTTACAAAATTTCAGCAAAATCCAGTTTGTAATGAAGTTTGTATTTACTTGTATCATACTTTATTGCAACTTCATATACATACAGTTAAAAGTATACATGAAAATTATTTTAAGGAAGCATTTGACGAAGAAGCCTTATCTTCCATCAATATCATGCGCTGGGGTGAGCATTTTCATTATTGTATTACAACTTGGTTAATATCGAGGCATTGGGCTGCATGAGGACATGCAACATGTTAAGTTTGGGGGAGAGGTTGGGCCATCATTTGTATTATTATTATCACTTCTTAACATCCATTTCATCCATTTCTAATGTTATTTTATCACATTATTTATCATAATTTATTATATAATTCCAGCTCATAATTATTTATGCTCTTTTGGATAAATAATACTTGTTCTCATTTATTTTAATAAATTAATGATTACTATGCATGATTTTTCTAATGATGGTTTATTAATGAATTCGTTATAACATCTCTCACTATTTTATCCCTCAAATTCTCTTCGAGATTGTAGATTTTATCTTTAGGTGATAATTAAATATTCCAACTTAGAAATTCGTTGGGATAACAATAGACATGTTTGCGTTGAACATTTTGGGCAAATGGAGAAGAATCCTGAAAATTTGAAACATGGGTTTTGTGCAGAACGGACCAAATTAGTTTTTTTTTGGGACAAGTTTTCAAAAATTCAATCTTTATTGAGAGAAACATAGGGTTATTAGAAGGATAGATCTGCATATTTTCTATTGTGGCTGTTTTCCAAAATTGCCCCAATTATAATTGCCAAATTCGACTTGTGCCAGCTGAATCATGATGGAAAGATCTTTCAGATCTCATCTTGGTTATTGAGATTTTTTATTTAGTCAATTTCCCTTTGTTGTTTGTATATTTAAAGGGACAGAAATCAGAGAGAAGGGGGAACACATAGAGGGTTAACGTGCAAGAGATCAAGTTTTGTAACAGAAGACTTTTAATTAATTGAATGCAAGTCATTTTTCCACTCTTCTGATCAGGTGTTGCGTTATCTTCCTTTAGATTGATTTCATATTTTAGTCTGGTTTTATAATTGTTGTTCAGTATAACTCTGCAATTGCTATGAATATCTTTTTAATTCTACAATCCATTTTAATTGTTGTTATAGTAGTTTGTCTGTTCATTGATTTAAGCCTGTGATCCAATAGTAAGTTGTGTGATTTCTCTTGCATATACTGTGCGCATTAGTCTTGAAATAACTAACACCCTCAGGTTGATAATTTATGTGGGAAAAGGGTTTGAATATTGTTCACATCTGGACACCAATAGTGGTCATGCAAAATACTACGAGTTTCTCAAATCGTTTAAACCAAGAACGTAGCTAAATCTCAGCGTAGTGGTAAATGGGTTTGGGGAAAATAGTTTAATGAATTTAATAGAGAATTCCTCTATATAACGTTGAAAAATTTCTTCCATTAAAAACATAGAACTCAGAAATACCAAGCCAGATATCATTATCAAATGACAACTATCACGTAAATGAATGAAATCCTAGCTACGGAGGAAAACACAGTAGTAGAAAGAAACATTACTTGCAAGTAATGGAAGAGATCACCTGCATAAGAGAAAAGAAAAATAGGTCTTTATGGTTGTGACAGAGCTTCATGAGCGAGGTTTGTACAGTGACAAAGCTAGTACAAAGAATGAATAAACTAGTTTAGTGAAATCTCAAAAATACAATAAGAAATAACAAACAATTTGAAAGTGGGAAACTCTAAAATGATTTCTATGAATATTAATGACCTCACATAGCCCAACGAGTAAGAGAAATATGAAATTGATCTTATCTATTTGATTCTGGGGGATGGCATTATACCGTTGAGGTACGTTATTCAACCAATAATCCATTCTCGACATCAGAGGAATGACATGCAACCCGAATTGAAAACTCTGTAAAGAACTTCACCAAATGAAAACGATGGAAATAAGAACGTAACCCTAACCGTAGTCACCAAGGATGGAGGGAATACAGATGAAGTATTCATCATCGACCAAAAATCAAATTGACCATACCACTGTCTCAACAATTTAATATTCCCATGTGAATAAAAAAGGCCAGACTTACTACCATTGAATGTGTTAACAAATCAAAATGAGGGAAAATAAATGGGTTACGATGAATTTCTTCCACCATTGAAGTGCAGAGAGATATTATCCCTTTTAAATTTATAAAATATACGATATGTCTAAATCAAACAATAAAACCAAAATCGCCGAGTATTCATTTTCCCATACAATAAGATTGACATAAATACTCCTCTTGTGTTTGGTTTCAAATACAAGTCGTATAGTGGGTAAATATAATTATATTGTTGGTGGTAAGTTAATTAAAAACGTTGTGATATGAAAATGCCTTAGTACAAAGATGTAACCATCAATACATGTTATGAATTAAAAATAGATACAAAGGGTTAGTGGAAAATATAATGAAGAACGAGACCTCAATTGAAACATTTCATATATATAAGCTTGAAATATTTTCCAAAATTAGATGTAAAACGATTTGGATATATGTGGTTGATAATATAAGAAAGCTTGTATTAAGGGTTAGCAATATATTTACAATATAGGGATATATATATCATAATAGGTAACTTTAATACTAGTTAAAGTTAAAGGTATCAAAGTATATATTTATATGTGTAGAGATGTGGGAAAATCTAGATACAAATTTCATAATTATAATATTATAATAGTAAGGGAAACTATTTAAAACGTATACCTTAATATACATTGAACTAAATGTAAGTATGCCATGTAGATAAGGAGAATTCCTTGATAAATTAATGGAACAAATGTCTGGAAAGGTATTCATAGGCATGAATACAATTTTGGCATAATAAAAGCACAAAACAATTAAATAAAATCCTTTAATGATAATTTGTAATAGGTTATACGATGACAAAAATAAACTATGTAAAGGGCAGAAAGGTAGTTTTAGTGATATAAATGGATAAAAAATCGATAAGTAAATTCATTACATCTGAAGGGGTTCTATTTTTATCTTTATTATTGGTCTTCTCTGTCTTTAACCCTTCATATCTTTCTTCTATATCAATGACCTCTATCATTAAATTTGGATTGTACAAAGCCTTGAACTTAAGCCTGAACTTGTTGTTGTCTCTGGTATGTCTTCTTCTAGTACCAGTAACAGGTTTGGCTTCCTATTTCTTCTTATTACTACTGATATCATATCCAACATATTTCAGGAGTTCTTATTCATATTTTTTAGGTTGATAATCTCTCTGCATTTTCTGTTGAATATCTGCTTCCAAAATTTCTAGTATAATCTACGCTTTAGATTTCTCTGCAGTTGTAGACCTTCCTCTTAGAGCTCTGGTGTAGACATTAGGAAAAGGAGGAATGGGGTGTACCATTTTCATAGACTCGGGTTTAGAAATTGAGGAGCTCTCTCATTTCTCCAAATTTCTCTCAGCCTTGACTGAAGAAACCTTTTTTTTTGTTCTTGGTCTTATGGATGTTCTCATTTTTAGCCTTGCTTTTGGTTATTTCTATAAGCTGAGGGTGTTTCTATGAGGATGGAGGTGTAGGTGATGGTTGGCCTACCCTATAAAGCAATAAATGGTACCATGTCTAATTTATTTTCCTTAAACCTTCTTGAACTAAAACCTTGATGACAGCTTGATGACACAAGCTGTATTATGAAGCAACAACGTGATTTTGGATCGTTGCTGTCATCTTGGTCATACTCTTCAACAAGAAGTATGGAAAATTTAGGGTCTTCATACCTGTAACATGGAAAATAAATCTCATATGTTAAAGAAACACAATTGTATACCTCTTTTCACAAGTGAGGTAAATCTTGATGAGTTTAATAGCTTTTGTCGATTCATTTTTGAGATAGCTACTTGGAATTCCCTTAGCTCATTTGGGCTCTCTGTGTGCATCCTTGAGGAAATTGTTGAGGTCTCCTCCAGTGATAACCTGACCTGTAAACCATCTCTCTCCTTCCTGTGGCAGGTTGAATGCCTCAACAATATAATCTGTTGAAACCTGCAATGTAAGACCATAGAATGTGGCTTCTTGTCCATTGAAAGAGTTTTCAAACTCTTGAGCTACTCCTAAGTGAGAAATTCCTAGTCTGGTACACAAAGAATACCACCCTTCTTGGAAAAAAAATATTCTCACCTTCAAATTTTCATCCACTAGGTTAGCTCCCTGTGGTTCAATTCATTTTGTCTTTCCTCCCCTTTTGTTCATCTTGAGAAATTAATAACTCTGTCTTTTAAATTGATAGGTGGTAGAGGTAGATCATCTTCACTTAAAAAGTGTTGCTTGTGTCCCCTTCTGAAATCTTGCCTAAAATATACACTCCTCCTCAAGCTGCAACTCTATGAAACAGGATCTCCAACAGCTAGGATAACAACTGTTAAAGCTGTTGCATTTTTAGTGGTTTTAAAACAACAACCATAGTTCATCATCCCATGCAATAGATTTGCAGGATGGAAAATCTCCTTGACCATAGTGTGAACCATGTGATGGCCATCATAATCTTCAGTTGGATGCGTAAGTTCAGATAAAATGCTACAGATGGCTTGAGGCAAGCCGATCTGTGACTGGTAGTCACATTTGGTGCATGCTAGTTTATTGGCCTAAATTTCTGGTAGCATCATTGTGTGTCCAACCAAATGGTAATTGCATTATGTCTGATGATCCATGATATTTATCCCTTCGAAAAACACATACCTTGACATGAGATTAAACTGACTCGGTTGACAAACAAGATGGGATTAACAATTGGGTTTATTACTGCGGGTTCACACCTAAGCACTACACGTATACCATGACTTGACTTTGAACATAACTGACCACATACGACTCCTATCACATGATATAAATCATTTAAAAAAAATTTGAAAAGTATTTACATCATAACACGTGGCTTGAAAAAAAGTGGATGCACTTTTTCATTTATTTTTAGAAATAGGCTAAGTTATTGAAATTTTCGGTAGCATCACAGTAAAATAAAAACAAACATAAAAAATAATATAATAGACTGTCAGAAAAGGCTAAATAAAGAGGCGCTACACGTGGCTAGCCTGGAGGCCACCACATGCCCCTCCCAAAGGCCAAATTTTGGCTATGGTAAGGTCAAAACTTCATTTTATATGTTGGGAAATTTTTTTATATGGTGGACGGGTGGAGGTTCGGCGCGACCCCATGACCTCCCCCACACAAACTCTATGCCTTATCACTCTCGCTACAACGTGGGTCTTAACATACTATGCCACCCACATCTATTTAAGTTTTAAACTTTATTATAGCATAGGGATATGGGGGCCATCCCCATCACATACAACCACGACTCGTGAGCAGGCACAGGGCTTGTTATGAAACTAGCTCCAAAAATAGAAGAAAAGAGAAATCAATGCGTTTGAAATAATCCACTTTTAGGGGGAAACCTCCTTTACATTACATAAATGAAAAATTCTTCGATGATAAAATGACAAAACCTCCTTCTATATATAGGATTCCATGGGGTCACAATATAATCCTAACCAACCTAATAATAATAATGTAAAAACACAATTATAACAATATTGGGGTTACAGGGGTACAACAATAACAATAAGGGGGCTACACTAACAACAATAAGGAACTACACTAGTAATATAGTGACCTAACATGCCCCTCTCCTTCAAATAAGTGTTGTCCTCAATGCTTGAGTAGCTCTGGATGCTTCTATATAAAATTCTCATCCTCCTATGTAGAATCTTTAATGGGTAAGTTCTTCCACTTGATGAGATACTCTAAAATTGATCGATTTCATATGTGTCGAGTTCTTGTTCCCATGACTGCTTCAGGTTCCAATATGATTTTTCCTTCCTCATCAAGTTCTGGAAATATTGTTTGAACTGGAATTTTATCACCCATAACTTTCTTTAGGCATGAAACATGGAAAAATGGATGCACTCGTGAAGAAGAAGGAAGCTCCAATTTGTATGCCATAGTACCAATATTTTGCAACACCTTGTAAGGACCATAGTAATTTGGCGATAATTTATTATCCTTCTTAGCTTTCTTGAGGTACATTTTTTTGTATGGTTGTAGCCGTAAAAATATCCAGTCTCCTACATCAAAAATTTTCTCACTGCGGTGTTGATCTACCTGTTGTTTCGTTCGATTTTGCGTCAAATTTAGGTTATGTTTTAAGAGTTGGAGAAATTCTTGTTGATGCTCGATGTGATATTCCATTGCTTGAACCTTAGAATTTTCCCTTAAATATGATGTGATGGATGGTAGCTGATATCCATAAAGTGCCATAAATGGGGTCATTTTTGTTGCAGTATGAAAGGATGTGTTATACCACCATTCAACGAGAGGTAACCACTCGACCCATTGTGTTTGTTTATTAGATACATAAAAACGAAGATATCCCTTCAAACATTTATTCAGTGTCTCAGTTTTACCATCGAATTAAGGATGATAAGATGAGCTATGAGCTAGTTCAGTACCCAAACAAGAAAATAATTTTGTCAAAAAATTTCCAGTAAAAATGGAATCTTTTTCACTTATAATAATCTTTGGGTTTGCATGTAGCTTTTGAATTGTTTCCATAAATGTAGTAGTAATTTTACTTGCTTTAAATGGATGAGATAATGCACAAAAGTGTGCATACTTGGTAAATATATCAACTACCACCATGATAACAATATTTCCTTTGGACTTAGGTAAACATGTAATAAAATCCATTCAAATCTCCTCCCAATGTTGACTTGGAATGGATAAAGGCTCTAGAAGACCTGGGGTCTTAATTTTCTCAACTTTATTTTGTTGGCAAACCAAAAATTCCACCACAAACTTTTGAATATAAGATATAAGGCCATCCCCCAAAAAATATTTCTTCACCCTGTGATATGTTTTTAAAAATCTTCAGTGTCCTCCTAAAGGAGAAGAGTGCATTCCAAAAGAATATTTTTTTTTAGTTGGGAATTCTTACAAAGATATAAGCGATATGTATACCATAAGGAATCATTTTTCCAACTAAATGTATCAGATGTACTAGGATCTTGCTGCAAATCTTGAATGAGTGTCCACACTTCTTTGTACTTCTTCCATTCATCCCTTGCTTCGGTTATCCAATCTGGTTAGACAATAGAAATGACACAAAGCAATGCTTCCACCACTTCATCGTTTCTTGAGAGTGTATCTGCGAAAAAATTTAGCTTCCCTTTTTGTTGATGATTTCAATGTCATAACCCAATGTCTTTGTGACCCACTTTTTCTTCTCTTCTCAAGATAGTCTTTGTTCCAAAAAATTTTTACGACTATCATGATCAGTTTTTACCTTGAAGTGTCTTCCCATTAGGTAAGGTCACCATTTATTTAGTGCATGTAGTATTGCCAACATTTCCTTCTCATAAATATATTTCTTTAAATACTTTCCTTTGATTGGACAAATTTCAAAAGGAACGGGTCTTCCTTCTTGCATTAAAATAACACCAATTCCATTTCCTGAGGCATCACATTCCACAATAAAGGTTTTTTTAAAGTCTGGTGTAGTTAAGACCGGTGCTAGGCACATTGCCTCCTTAAGATGTTCAAAGGCCTTAGTTACTTCAGGAGTCCATGAAAATGCATCTTTCTTCAATAATGTTGTTAGAGGTGCTGCTATTCTCCCATAATTCTTAACAAACTTGCAATAATATCATGTTAACCTGAGAAAGCCTCGCAACTGCTTTATGGTTGTGGGGACTTTCCATTCCTTAATGGCTTTAATTTTGTTACGGTCTACTTTAACACGCTCGTGAGATACAATATGACCCAGATGTTCCAGGTCTTGTACTCCAAAGAAAAATTTGGATGTTTTTGCATATAATTGTTTCTCCTCCAATAGTTTGAGCACCCTGTCAACATGCTAAACATGATCCTTCCAAGACGTGCTGTAGATTAGTATGTCATCCAAGAATACTAGCACAATTTTTTAAGGAAGGGCTTGAAAATGGAATTCATCGACCCTTGAAATGTAGAAGGTGCATTGGTAAGGCCAAAAGGCATGACCAAAAATTCATAATGACCCTCATGAGTTCGAAATGTTGTTTTCAGAATATCTTCAATCTTTATTCTAATTTGATGATATCCTGAATGAAGATCCAACTTGGTAAAATAATTTTCTCCATGTAATTCATACAATAATTCATCGATCACAGGAATAGGAAATTTATCTTTAATATTGAGCTTATTGCGCTAACTATAATCCAGACACATGCACCATGATCCATCCTTCTTGTCCACCAATACTACTTGAGCAGAGAAAGAAATTTTACTAGGTTGAATTATAGTAGCCTCTAACATTTCAACAATCACACGTTCAATTTCACTCTTTTGGACATAAGGCTATATGTAATCCCTGATGTTTGGAGGAACACTTCCTTGATTCAAATGAATAGCATGATCATGATCATGAATAAGTGGCAGTCCTTTGGGAGTTTCAAACACCTTGGAATGATTGTCCAAGACTTTTTGGAGTTCTGGAGGAATAGATGATTTTGATGTTGGAACTTCTAGTGAGCATAATTGTGCAATTACGCTTCATTATTCTTTATTTAGAAGCTTTGTAATGACATTAGAGCTTATTATCTTTCCTAGCTTCCCTGCCATACCCCGTAATTCAACTTCCTTTCCTTCTGAAAAAAAATTCAAGAAAATTTCTTGAAAATTAAAAGCTACCGTCCCCAAAGATTGTAACCATCGTACTCCTAGTACACCATAAACACCTCCCATTGGAATGTAAAGAATTGGACTACTCAATACATATTCCCCCATGGTTAGCTTGATATTATGGAATTTTCCAAAGTAATTTATAGTTCCTCCATTTGCAACCATCACTTGACATTCTGGTGTTGGGTATAGGAAACAATTCAATTCCTTGGCTACCTTACAATGAATGAAATTATGGGTAATACCTAAATCAATGAAGAATATTAACTTTTTCTTCTTGATATGTCCTTCTATATTGAGAGTTTGAGGAGTGGTAATTCCTGCCAATGCATTACACGATATCGTCGAATTCATTTCTTCTCATTCTAGGGTTGGTTCCTGGTGTATATCCTCTTCTTTTGGAGTTTCTTATTCATTTTATTCCTCCTATTCACAATCTATGTAATTTTTTTTTTCTCAGCAGACTGATGACCTTTAGTGTATTTTATATCACAACTGTAGCAAATCCCTTTTGCTCTTTTTTCTTCTAATTTTTGTTGTGTCAACCTTGTAGGTTTTGGAATTATAGGAGTAGAAACACTTCCATCTTTATAGATGCGAGTAGTAAGCTTCCTTGTTGCCATAATTTTACATTCAATTTTTATTGCCAACCTGAATATCTTCTCCAATGAATTTGGTTCATAGAGGCGAAACTCATGTTGGATGTTATCCTTTAAATTCCCTATGAAGACATCAATCCTGTGTTCCTCTGGAATATCAATTACCCTTATATTCAATTTTTGGAATTCCTCAATGTGCTCCACCATTGAACCCTTTTGTTTGAGATTTATCAATTGGCTAAAGAAGGTGTTTCTCTTTGTATCCTCATAATGTGATATCATTTCCTCCGTAAAAATTGACCAAGTGACAATTTTTTTACGCGAGAAAAGCCATTGATACCATGCAAATGTATTTTTTTCTTAATGTAAAGTTTCAATTCATAACTTTTTTGTGTTTTGCACATTATTGAGATCAAAATATTGCTCCATCTATAATACCCCTGTTACGGGATTGTTGGCATCAAACTTCCTCATATCCATATTTGGAATATGGTGGTTCTTCCATCCAACATTAGATTTTATGCAATCATGATTCACATTTAGTTTGTTCTCATCATCAGTTTCCTATACAATCTTTTTTCCATTAGGAAATATTTCTTGTATCAACTTTGTCCAACCTTCCATGTCCTCTTTTAGATCATTCTTCATGTTTTCCATGTTAGCTTACATGCCAACTTCCATTCCATCCATCTTAGCTTCCAAAATATCCATATTAACTTCCACACCTTTCTTCAAACCATCCATCTTAGCTTCCATGCCTTTCTTCAAAACTTCCATTTCATTTTTTGTTGCTCTTTGTGACAACGAAATTTGGTGCACTTTCTCTTGTAATTTTGATAGGTCATGTTGCACTTCTTCATCTTCATGAGTCATAGTACAGCCTTTTGAAGGTTTAATGGGTGTTGAATTATTTTTGGGGGAATTTTAGAACCAAATATTGATATATATTCTACAATATTCCCTTGGAATCAATTGAAACTGATTTTTCAAACAAGACTTATGTAATTCGAAAAACAAATACACACCTTTTTCTTGCTTTTCAGGAGCTCGATATTGAAACTAACTTATCTCTGTGATTTTGGATCTTTAGTATTTGGAATTAGGTCTTTTAGTATCCCTCTGAATCTTATTTTGAATGCCATATTTCTAACTTGATTTGGATTTTTCAAGGTAAAGTTATGCCTAATCTCCCACAATGACCTAATTATGGATTGGTTGAGTAGATCGAAATTGTATTTCATTACATGTGTCACTATTTCCTATTTCAGCTCTGAAATTGATAAAAAGGAAACTAAAGTCTGTGTAGTTGCGGCCATTTTTTACATAATGCGAAATCGATGCTCAAAGAGAGAGTTATGATGATTTTCCCACGATCCCCTCTTTGAGATAAAATTTGAGAGCCTGAAAAAACACTAACTTCCATAGTTCATATCTCTGAACATTTTGCAGACCAAGATCTGAAATTTCTATACAAAGTTCCTCAGTATTTCAACGTCGCGTGATAAAAATTTCAGCTTCTAAAACTTCGTAGAAAACAAGCTATAGCAAAAATTCTACGATAACCTCTTTGGAGCAGCGAAACCCTAGAATCCAAAGCTCTAATACCAAATGTTATGAAACTAGCTCCAAAAATAGAAGAAAAGAGAGATCAATGCTTTAGAAATAAGCCACTTCAAGGGGGAAACCTCCTTTACATTACATAAATGAAAATTTCTTCGATGATACAAATGAAAAAACCTCCTTCTATATATAGGAGTCCATGGTGTCACAATATAATCCTAGTCGACCTAACAATAATAATGTAAGGGCACTATAATAACAATATTGGGGTTACAGGGGTAAAAAAATAGAAATAAGGGGGCTACGCTAACAAAAATAAGGGACTACACTGGTAATATAGGGACATAATGCCACTCCAACCAAATGGAAAATTTAAGGTTTCAAATGTGCTTTAATTAGCCCTTAAGCAAGGTTTAAATTGTGCTTAATTTTGGATTAGTCTTACGCGTGTGGTTAGTGCTAAGTGTGCATTAACTAGCACCTAATCTCCAAATTAACATTATGTGTGGATTAGAAATAATTGGCAGAGTCCGCTAAATTCGGCGCTACCCCCAGTTTTGTCAGGGTAAACTAGAGTTTCTCTAGATTTGGAGGGGTTTCCTAGGCTAAAATTGAGGAAACCATAACTAGAGCATTATTCAACCAAATTAGGCTTAGAAAGAGTCAATCCTGGATGATTTGGATTCTCTAAGAAATATGGTGTAGGTTTCAGAGGTAGAGGAGCACTTTTGTAAGTGATTTTTCCACTTTTAAGATTATAGAAGCCTAGGGCCACCACGAGAGGAGGCCGTGTCTAGTTCACTTGAAGACCATTTCCAGAGCCAAAAGAGGCTACGCAGGGGTTTTTGGGTCTTTTGAATCCATTGGAGAAGGTTTCAAATCCATTGTAGCATTGCAGGTGAATTTAATCAGATAATTGACCCTTAAGCCCAAGAGGGCCAAGCCATTGAAGCAGGTCCATGGAGATGTAGCCCAGGACGGGTGATCTCTGTTATCAGATATGTGTTATGTGTTTGCTGTGTATTATTTATCTGCAATTTACTTGTTGTTATGTGTTTTAAAAAGCTAATTTACTTAATTAATTTCTCATAAAAGACAGACAAACTTGAAACATAAGCCTTCTCATAACTTGCTAACTGAGATGATCATGAAGCACACATTTTATTTTATACTGATGAGGAAGCTAGCACAACAAAAACAGTTTGTCCATTTCAGATCAAGTTGGTATTAGAGCATAGTTTAGCTCATTTTAACCCTAAGATGCTTTGCCAAGGTTAACTATAGAATTAACTATTAATTTTTTATTTATGCAAGGAGAATTTACCTGTGTGCAAGTTTATGTGTTTAAGGAGAAGGTCAAGATTGAGGACCTATCTCTCAAATCACAGCAAAGAATATTTTTATTCATTACAAGTGTGATGGAAGCTTCATCAAGTATTGTTTCTATTCCATCTTCCGTAGCAAGACCCTTCGATAAATATATGTTGCAGACGCTCTACATCATGAGAGATATGGTGCAAGAGATGTATGAAGATGTTGAGGCCTCAGAAATCCGTGGCAACAACAAAGGGGGATAACCACCCAGTCCGGACCTTAAAGCAGCT